>JASDQU010012744.1:32946-78831 GCA_032191745.1 Picea mariana | reverse complement strand
GCAACCTAAGTATGTACGCGAGCTGTCTATAAAGCAAGGCATGTATGTATGTGTGCTGACCCACAACAGGCCACATACACCTCTACACTTCTTGAAAAAAAAATGAAACAGTCAGATTGACAAGGTAGGGAGAACTGGTATGACATCAAGGAACACAAACCATGATGGGGGTTAGATCCCTAAAACCCATGTGACCATATTCCACCTAGGTGCACACATATATGAAAACCTACAAACTTGGGTACTAGAACAGTTGGAGATACAAGAACAAAACTGCCAAAAAACTTCATCGACAAGATTAGTCTAAATCCTTTCTAAATCATTAAAAATGAAGGAAATTATGAATGTTAACAACATTTTACTTTGCTAATCTTTTTAGGCACATTAACGTTAGAAGTGTGGGTAAACGAGGCAATAAGCATAATAAATGGGTGTAATCATAAGGTGAAAGGAGACCAAATGATGACATTAAAGATGTCAAATTGCTGAGCCAACATCTCCCCCATGCCTGAGGATTGGCATGTCCTCATTCCAAATGAAGTAGGCAAAAAAAATCTTCTAACTGCAAAATCCTCCCAAGCTTCCCAACTGTACGTACTGCTAGGTTGATTCAATCTCTCCAAGGAACTCTACAAAGTTTCCCATATGAGATTATAATGAAAACATTTCCATGATGAAATTGACTCACATGGAGGTACATGGATCATAGTAATATAGCTGATTGTTCCTCCCGAAAAAGAGTCATAAAGTACTAAATTAGCTTCACTCAATATGGTATTCATATCCCTGTTGACTCCAACATGTTGGATACTACTGCTTGGAAACCCCAATTGGAGAGAATTTTTCTTAAACTCTGTCATGAGAGACAAGATATCCTACGTTGCTAATGTGTGTTCCAACCACATTCCTTTGTAAACCAATGGATCACCAACAACCACGGTTATCAAATCTTTTGAATCAAAATCAAATTGTATTCTATAATATTTTATCTTCTACGTGGCCATGAAATGTTCTGCCTGTCGTATTTCTATGAGAGAGCCTCTAAGCAAGTTGGAACATTATCCATGCAACTATTCACATTCTTCATGTTCTTGCTGCAAAATTTCTTGTCCCCTTTCCTATAGAGCAAGCTTAGTCTTAGCCAGTTTAAAAAACATGGCATATTCTTCTTCAAGCTTGGTATGAAGGATAAGAGAAATCACAATATTATTTTTTATGATGACCCAAATTAGTCTTGAACCTCAACAAACGAGAAGGAATTATAGAGAAATGATCCATTGACAAAATCATCAAACTACAATGTGTGTCTCCAATTCCACAAAACAATGACTCAAGTCATCATAAATGCTATGTGGATCGATAACATAGAGGATTGTTTACTTCACGCCCATCGTAAAAAACTTAAAATGTGGCTGCCACTACTACCACCTTGCTCACAAATGAATTATCAATGCTCATTCAATTAAACATAGCATATATTGTAACCCCATAAAAATTCCCAACATTCATTCTTGAAATTCTTACAAATCTTGGAGGACTTGATGTCATGGAAGTTATATAGAAAAAAAAAATCTAAAGTGATGTATTTCATTTATTGCTTGTATGTTCGAGACATCCTTCCTTAGAGAAACCTTTTGCCAAATCCTACCAACTATCCAACATGTGATTCTGTGCATTTCCTGCAGATTCGACTACACTTTGAATATGCATAATAAATCAGATTTAAGCAAAGCACTTTTACCATGAAAAGAGCATTGACATGCCAAGGTTATCTTTCAAAACCTATCACAAAACTTACAGACATTGAAATTCCCTACACAATACACTTGAAAACCTTCTTGCCAATCACATTTGCAATAACCAATCCACTTCAAAGATGAATTACAAGATTTGGCACAAATTGGGTGAAATTGAGTAAGAACGATGCTTCTTCTTAAGCTATGGCCATGATTCTTTGTTATAGAGTTCCTCCCCAACATCTTGTGTACTGAAGTGAGTTGATCATCCTTATATAAATATGCTACAGACTCAGATTCCATGGTTACTATAGGAATATGAACTCATGTATGGTAAGCTCCCAAAGCATCTAGAGTAAGTTTCCACCCATAAATGCCATGGAAATACTACCACTACTACAACCAGGAGTTGCAACAATAATGTTGACCCAAGGGAAAAAATAGCGATGTTGCTGAATAGGATCAAAATCTTGTAGATTTGAACCTTGTACAATTATTTACTGTAAACAGATTTTCTGTAAAACATTAGAAAAGATACAATGGAAAATACAAACATTACACAAAGATTTTCCCGTCGAAACCCAAATCGGGAAAAATAACATATTCTATATGTTTCATAGTGATACATTTTTTACAATACAATGTACATATAGGATCCAGTGACATCCAAAGCCCTAACCCAATGACTAGTATTAGTCAACATCCCTAATTCCTTAACCAAAAATTGTCGCTTCGACAAAAGCCATGTGTTGAAAAAACACCCAACAATGGACACACAAATCGAGGAAAAAATGTTACATGTTTCCTGAGGAAAAAAAATTATCGACAATGCTACCCCTGAACCCCCGCATAGGGGGGTTGTCTCCCCCTGTAACCCCCCCACATGCCCAACACAACGTAGGAAACACTAGAGCTAGTCATGCAAAAAATATAACACATACCCAACGTTCTCCCACTTGTTTTTTTCTTTGCATACATGGGGGTACAGGGTTACATAGTCAACAATCTAGGGAAGCAATGCCCATAGATCCTCTACACCAAGATAACTTCTTAGTGCTCATAGATTTTGTTAATGAATCTGCAACATTCTTCAAAGTGTCCACCTTCATCAACAACACTTTCTTTTCTTGAACCATGTCTCTCACAAAGTGATATTGAATATCAATATGTTTTGTCTTTGAATGATAAGTTGGGTTCTTTGCTAGAAAAATTGCACTCTGACTGTCGCAATATATCCTTACAACTTTTTCTACCAACCCCAAAATTCAACACAATCTTTTTAACCATATTGCTTCCTTACTTTCATGATTGGCTACCATGTATTCAACTTATGTAGTTGAAAGTGCCACTGCATCCTATATTTTGGTCATCCAATTGATTTAATGCAAGGATGTCAATGAACTAAAATTAAAGGTCCTCCAAATTTGATTAACTGTCACCAAATATGGCAATTCTAGCAAAAGAACTTTTAATAACATCAACAACAAACTTTTGAAGTTTTATGAATGTTCTTATAAAATCCCTTTACGGGATGTTCAACCAAAGTTTCTACCAAAAATTGTGTTTGAATGTGTTTACAGAAACTAAACCTCCATTAAATCTCAAATAGTTTGATTCTCCGTGAAGTTTATTAACCATCGATCAGTGGTAACTTGCCTATTGTTTATGCTAATTTCACACAGTGACTATCAACAAACTTGTGACTGTATATTCATAAACCTCAATGTGATTTCAATCTGAATGCAAGAATTTTTATTCACTCATGAGTTTATACTGATGTCTCTTGGATATGCACATCGATTCTTTCTAGGAAATTTATGCAATTTCCTCCTTTGAATATACACAGTAACCAATTTTAAACCCAAGAGTTTAAAACGTCTTCAGATCTGTAAAACAATTTTTTTCTGGGCAGTTTGACACGATTTCTTTCCTCCAATCGTACACAGCAAGAAAATTCAAACGCCAGGGTTTCTATATTCAGAAAAAAAAATAGAAATAAAAGAAGCTTTTATTTATTCAATGAATCTCTGCAACTAACCCTTGTTTCTTATCTGCCAATCCTCTATCTCTCTCTCTTCCCTCTGCCTCAATTCGAGGTTTACAATTTCACCTAAATACAAATTTTATTCGATTTCTTAGATCCATGAAATCTGGATTGAGTCATCTAAGAAATCTAGATCCTATGATTTCTACTTAAAATCTCTCTTAACCTACAACTGTTACATTATTCAGGATTCAGGATCCTTTTACAAATTTATTCAACCTTATCTAAATACAAATAAAATGAATTAAGAGAACCCACTCTCTTTAGAAAAAAAATAAAATTGACTTTGACTTTCAAAGGCCATGAAGCTCACAGAATTTAAGTCTACGCTCTTGCATCAGACTCCTCAGGTCAAAAAAATTCATGGACTCTTGTTCATGAGTTCTTCCACAGTACTGTCACTTTTCTATATGAGTGCAATAGTCACCCAAGTAGCATCTTCAAGTGGTTTATTCTTCCACTTGATCAGGTATTCATAGTACTCCTGTCCTCTAGTTTTCTTCAACACTCTAGTGTCCACAATCGTCTCCATTTCCAGTTTTGGCATAGTAGGAATCTGTTTCTGCCATTTAACTTTATGTCAAGTACCTAGACTATTTGTTGATGAAGTTTCTGCTTCAGTTTATCTGTTGGGATACAAATATGCAATGTTAAAGATAGGTGATATACCTATATCATCTGGAAGCTCAATTTCATAAGCATTTGCGGAAAATTTCCTCAAGATTTTACAAGGCCCAATTTTCTTCAGTTTCAGTTTATTATATGTGCCTCTAGGAAACCTTTCCTTTTTTAGGTATGCTAATACTAGATCACCTTCTTCAAAATTCACTTCTCTTCTCTTTAGATCTTCCCTTTGTTTATACTTAAGACTGTTCCCCTGCAATTGTTCTTTAACCTACTCATGCAACTTTTGCATGTCCAAAGCAAAATCCTCTGCATTTGCACTTCTTTTCTCCATCATTCCCAAGTCTTTGAGCTCAAACACTCCTTTGATATTTGTCCCATAAACAATTTTAAAAGGACTCAAACCTGTGCTTCTATTAGGTGAATCATTATAAGAAAAATCAGCCTATGGTAAAGCTAAATCCCACTGATTAGGATGTTCATTAACCAAACTTCTCAGAATATTACCCAAGCTTATGTTTGTAAATTCAGTTTTCCCATCAGTCTGAGGATGGTAAGTTGAACTAAAGTTAAGATATGTCCCCAATTTATTCCATAAAGTCCTCCAAAAATGTCCAACAAACTTAGTATCTCTGTTAGAAACTATACTCATAGGAAGACCATGAAGTCTTACTATTTATTTGAAAAATAGATTTGCAATGAGAGTGGCATCACTAGTTTTAGTACAAGGAACAAAATGTGTCATTTTTGAGAATCTATGCACCACAACAAATATGGAATCATTACCTCTCTGTGTTCTTGGCAATCCTAGAACAAAATCCATGCTTACAACATCTCAATGTTTCTTTGCAATAGGTAATGGCTGATATAATCCTGCATTCTGCTGTCTCCCCTCTGCATGCTGACAGATTTGACATCTTCCAACAAATCTCTGCACATCTGCTCTCATTCTTGGCCAATAGTAAAAATCATTCAATTGAGCATATGTTTTGTCATTTCCAAAATGATCGGCAAGTCCTCCATTATGCTTCTCCTTCAACAAATTCTCTCTCATGGAGCATTTAGGAATGCACAATTTGCTTCCTTTGAACAATAATCCTTCCTGCAACATGAATTCTATCCATGGGCTTCTGTCTCTGAATACTTGGTTTTTAAAGGATTCATAAGCTTCTTTAAAATCAACATCTTCTGCATACATGTCTTTCAAATGCTCTAATCCAAGAACGTTTACTTGGAATTCCTGCAAAACTAAACATCTTTTGCTCAAAGCATATGCAACCTTGTTAGAATTTCCACTGATATGCTTTAAAACACAAGTAAAATTCTGCATAAACTCAACCCACTTAGCATTTTTCTTATTTAACTTTTCCTGCTTAGTTATGAATTGCAAAGCATGATTGTCAGAATATAAAACAAATTCTCCATGCATAAGGTAATGCCTCCATTTCGTTAGAGCTTGAATTACTGCATATAATTCTTTATCACAGGTAGAGTACTTTTGTTTTGCTTCATTTAGTTTCTCACTGAAATAAGCCACTGATTTATCATCCTCACTCAAAACTCCTCCAATACCATGTCCACTAGCATCACATCTAACATAAAATAGTTTGTTGAAGTCTGGGAGAGCTAAAACAAGCTTCTCAATGATCTTTTCCTTCAACAATTTAAATCCCTTCTCTACTACAATAGTCCATTTGAATGGTTGTTTCTCTTTCTTCACTGTGTCTAAGACTGGAGCACATATTCCACTAAAGTTTCTTATGAATTTTCTATAAAAACTTGCTAATCCATGAAAACTTCTACCTCGAAAACATTCCTTGGAGATGGCCAATTTAAAATTGCTTTTACTTTCTCTGGATCCATTTTCAATCCTTCTTGTGAAATTACAAACCCTAAATAAATCAATTCTTTCTTCATAAAGAAACACTTCTTTAGGTTTATCAGGAGCGTCTCTTCATGCAATTTCTTCGTAATCAAATTCAAATGTCTAACATGTTCTTCTCTTGTCTCACTGAAAACAAGAATATCATCCAAATAGACTATGACAAACTTTCCTATGAATTCTTTAAGCACTTCATTCATCAATCTCATAAAAGGACTAGGTGCATTAGTTAACCCAAAAGGCATAGCTAACCATTCATACAACCCAGTGTTAGTTTTGAAAGTTGTTTTCCATTCATCACCTTCTCTCATTCTTATCTGATGATATCCACTTTTCAGGTCTATTTTAGAAAAATATTGGGCACCACTCAAGAAATCCATTAAATCATCCATCCTAGGTAAAGGAAATCGATACCTGATAGTGATTTTGTTTATGGCTATAGAATTTGTACACATCCTCCATTCTCCTCCTTTCTTAGGGCTCAACACTGCTGGTACAACACAATGGCTTAAACTTTCTCTGACCAATCCTTTGTTCAACAATTTCTGCACTTGTCTACCGATCTCTGCATTTTCTGTTGGAGTCATTCTGTAAGCAGCTTTGTTTGGAAAACTCACTCCAAGAATCATATCTATATGATGATTGATACTTTTAACAGGTTGTAGTTCATCTGGAAAATCATATACAACTATGTCTACATACTCTTCTAGTAATTTCTGAATTTCAACAGGCAATTCATCTATTCTAGTGTTGGTTATAATAGTTCTAGGTTTACCAACAATAGAAAAACTTACCTCTTCCTCTTGCAATTGTTCTAGAAATTCTTTCTCTTTCACCATCAATACTTTTGGGCTGGTTTGTTCCTCTACCTTCTCATCCTTTAGGGAAACAAGAGTATGTCTTCTGCCTTCCCTCTCCAAGACAAAAGTGTTTTCTCTACCATTGTATATTATATTCTTGTCATACTACCATGGCCTACCCAATAACACATGACACACATCCATTGGTATCACATCACATAAAACTTGATCCTTTTAATTCCCAATTTGGAAATCAACTTTGCATTTCTCATTGACTAGCACATGGTGTCCCTTCTGCAACCAAGAAACTCTGTAGGGTGTAGGATGATTTTCTTTCTGCAATCCCGACTTCTCAACCATCTCTACAGAGACTAGATTATCAGTACTGCCATTATCAACAATCAATTTACAACACTTACCTTGATATTTTCACATTGTCCTGAACAAACTCTTCCTCTATGCAGGTTCATGTATCTCCTTGTTTGGTTTCAACAAAGTTCTTCTCATCAATAAGGCCTCTCCTGCCTCTAGAAATTCAACATGGTCATCAGGTATTCTTTGTTCATTCTCATCTTGTGTAATCTGAACATTCCCTTGTCTTCCATCTCCCTTTGGACAGTCCCATGACATATGTCCTTCCTTTCCACATGTATAACATCTAACATCATGATTTATGCCTCTTCCTCGACCTCTTTGAAAAGATATCCTTCCTCTGAAGTCTCTTCCTTTCTGAGGTTGTTCTGGATGACTTGATGATTCAGCTTCTTCCTTCTGAACTAAATTTTTTTCTCTTCCAGTCTGTGGTCCCTTACCTCTGTAAGCCCAACCTTTTCCTTTCCCTAAGTTATTTCTCCTATTCAGTTTCTTCTCCACTTTCAAAGCACATTGGTATGCTTCTTAAACTGATTTAGGTGAGAATAAATTCATCTCATCCTGAATGTATAATCTAAGACCATTCATGTATCTGGCTACCTTCTCAAAATTATCTTCTGTGTATCCAACTCTAATGTTTACCTTGTAAAAATCCTCTGTATATGTGATGACAGTAAGTAATCTCTGTCTCAAGTTTGCATCTACCTATACAAAGCTAGTTGGTAATCGATGGGTAGAAATTTGTCTTTCAACTTAGCAATCATTCTGCTCCAACTTTTGATTGGTTGTTTATGCAGTCTTCTCCTTTCTACTTGTACACCATCCCACCAAAGTAAATCATGTCCTTTGAGTCCAATTACTACAAATTTCACTTTCTTATCCTCAGGCACTTCAGAAAAATCAAAATGCTTGTCCATTGAATTGATCCAGTCAACTAATTCTTCTAGATTTAATCCTCCATTGTATGCAGCTATCTCTACTCTAGGTTTTGAACTAGCCCCAATGACTGCCTTTAACAATTTCAATCCAATGTTCTCCTTTGTCATTTCTTCTGCTTCTGGTTCATCCTCTTGTTCAACTTCACTAACATCGCCTGCTTCCGGATCTCTCCTTCCATCTTCTCTCATGGATTCCATTTCTTCTCGTAGAATTCTCAATTCCTCCATCACTTCTGCATTAGCAACAGGTCTACCTCTTCGACCTCCTCTGCCACGTCCAAATGGAACTCTAAATGCCATTTCTGAAGGTAATAAGTTTGTCTTCGAACTATTACTATGCAGATTATCTCTTGCTTCTTCCAAAGGTAAAGGTGAAAAATAAATTTTTCCCTTCATAAACAAGAGCAATTTACTGATCCAAATGCTCTGATACCACTTAATGCAAGGATGTCAATGAACTAAAATTACAGGTCCTCTAAATTTGATTAACTGTCACCAAATCTAGAGATTCTAACAAAAGAACTTTTAATAACATCAACAACAGACTTTTGAAGTTTTATGAATGTTCTTATAAAATCCCTTTACGGGATGGTCAACCAAAGTTTATACCAAAAACTGTGTTTGAATGTGTTTATAGAAACTAAACCTCCATTAAATCTCGAACAATTTGATTCTTCGTGAAGTTTATTAACCATCGATCAATTGTGACTTTCCTATTGTTTATGCTAATTTCAATCAGTGACTATCAATAGACTTGTGACTGTATATTCATAAACCTCAATGCGATTTCAATCTGAATGCAAGAATTTTTATTCAGTCACGAGTTTATACTGACGTCTCCTGGATATGCACATTGATTCTTTCTGGGAAATTTATGTAATTTCCTCCTTTGAATATACACAGTAACCAATTTTAAACCCAAGAGTTTGAAACATCTTCAGATTTGTAAAACAATTTTCTTCTAGGTAGTTTGACACGATTTCTTTCCTCCAATCGTACACAGCAAGAAAATTCAAACGCCAGGGTTTCTGTATTCAGAAAAAAAAAATAGAAATAAAAGAATATTTTATTTCTTCAATGAATCTCTGCAACTAACCCTTGTTTCTTATCTGTCAATCCTCTATCTCTCTCTCTCTTCCCTCTGCCTCAATTCGAGGTTTAAAATTTCACTTAAATACAAATTTTATTCGATTTCTTAGATCCATGAAATCTGGATCGAGTCATCTAAGAAATCTAGATCCTATGATTTCTTCTTAAAATCTCTATTAACCTACAACTGTTACATTATTCAGGATTTGAGATCCTTTTACAGATTTATTCAACCTTATCTAAATAAAAATAAAATGAATTAAGAGAACCCACTCTCTTTAGAAAAAAAATAAAAAAATTGACTTTGACTTTCAAAAGCCATGGAGCTCACAGAATTTAAGTCTATGCTTTTGCATCAGACTCCTCAGGTCAAAAAAATTCATCAACTCCTGTTCATGAGTTCTTCCATAGTACTGTCACTTTTCTGTATGAGTGCAACAGTCACCCAAGTAGCATCTTCAAGTGGCTAATTCTTCCACTTGATCAGGTATTCATAGTACCCATGTTCTCTAGTTTTCTTCAACACTCTAGTGTCCACAATCATCTCCATTTCTAGATTTGGCACAGTAAGAATCTGATTTTGCCATTTAACTTTTGGTAATCCAACTGATTTAATGCAAGGATGTCAATGAACTAAAATTAAAGGTCCTCTAAATTTGATTAACTGTCACCAAATCTGGCGATTCTAGCAAAATAACTTTTAATAACATCAACAACAGACTTTTGAAGTTTTATGAATGTTCTTATAAAATCCTTTTACGGGATGGTCAACAAAAGTTTATACCAAAAATTGTGTTTGAATGTGTTTACAGAAACTAAACCTCCATTAAATCTCGAATAGTTTGATTCTCCGTGAAGTTTATTAACCATCGATCAGTTGTAACTTTCCTATTGTTTATGCTAATTTCACACAGTGACTATCAATAGACTTGCGACTGTATATTCATAAACTTCAATGCAATTTCAATCTGAATGCAATAATTTTTATTCACTTACGCGTTTATACTGACGTCTCCTAGATATGCACATAGATTCTTTCTGGGCAATTTATGCAATTTCCTCCTTTGAATATACATAGTAACCAATTTTAAACCCAAGAGTTTAAAACATCTTCAGATCTGTAAAACAATTTTCTTCTGGGCAGTTTGACACAATTTCTTTCCTCCAATCGTACACAACAAGAAAATTCAAATGCCAGGGTTTCTATATTCAGAAAAAAAAATAGAAATAAAAGAAGCTTTTATTTCTTCAATGAATCTCCGCAACTAACCCTTGTTTCTTATCTGTCAATCCTTTGTCTCTCTCTCTGCCCTCTGCCTCAATTTGAGGTTTACAATTTCACTTAAATACAAATTTTATTCGGTTTCTTAGATCCATGAAATCTGGATCGAGTCATCTAAGAAATCTAGATCCTATGATTTCTGCTTAAAATCTCTATTAACCTACAATTGTTACATTATTCATGATTCAAGATCCTTTTACAGATTTATTCAACCTTATCTAAATACAAATAAAATGAATTAAGAGAACCCACTCTCTTTAGAAAAAAAATAAAATTGACTTTGACTTTCAAAATCCATGGAGCTCACAGAATTTAAGTCTATTTCTCCTCCAAGCAGGTTAAAGACATACCTGTTGGTAGATATCTAATGATACAGATCTCCATCCAAGTCTGCATCCACAAATCCATGTATGTCCAACACTCTGTCCAATCCTGGTCTTCCTTGATAGCACAATCCATAGCTAGAAGTGCCATGAAAATACATGAAAACTGTTTTTACTGTTATCCATTGCTCCTTCCCTAGTTTTGACATATACCTGCTCAAAACGTCCACTGCATGTGTAATGTCCAGTCTAGTACAGACCATTGCATACACAAAACTACATACTTCACTTGCATATGGAACACGAGACATGTCCTCCTCATCTTCCTGGACACTGATCCCCAGATAACTTTACACCAACATGAATAGGGACCTTGACCAGTTTATATTCCTTCATATTAAACCTCCGCAATATTGTCTCAAAATATTTTCTCTGATTTAACTAGATTTTCCTCTTTTTCCGAACTCTTTTAATTTCCATGCCCAAAATGAAATTTGAAGCACCAAGATCCTTCATGTCAAATTTAGAGGACAACTGAGTTTTCACATCTTGGATAATCTCCTTGTTGTTTCCTATCAGCAACATGTCATCCACATACAAGACCAAATAAATCAAATGATCACCAATTAATTTAAAATACACACAATGATCCTCTTTACTTCTTGTGAAGCCAAGTCCTAGCATATAAGTATCAATTTTTTGATACCACATCCTTGGTGATTGTTTTAAACCATACAAGGACTTTTTCTTCTTACAAACCAACTCCTTATTTCCCTTCACAACAAAGCCTTCTGGCTGCCTCATATATATTTATTATTCTATATCCCCTTGCAGGAATGATGTCTTCACATCCATCTGTTCTATATCAAAATCAAATGCAACAACAACATATAAAAAAAATATTATAGAAGCTAACTTGGAAACAGGACGAAAAATATCACTAAAATCAATTCCCTCAACTTGGGAATAACCCTTTGCTACTAACCGAGATTTTTATTTATCCACTTTTCCTTCTACATTCAGCTTCTTTTTAAATACCCATTTGCTTCCAATGGGATTTATTCCAGTCAAAAAATTCATTCCCAATAGTCATTCTTATCCAAGGATGCCATTTCTTCATCCATGGCCTTTTTCTAGAGCTTTCCATCATCTGAATCCACTACCTCCTTGACATTTCTAGGATCATCATCAATAATAGACAAAGAAAAATTTGAATGGAGATCAAATGGATTATATCTTTCCAGTAGCCTTCTTTCTCAAACCGATCTCCTCAATACTGGAGTATGAGGATCTTCTTCTTCTGATTCTTGTTCTTCTATAGAGTTTGATCAATCATCCTTTAAATCAAACTCTATTTTCTCTGTTTCTTCCTTACTTGGTATTCTGTTTAACGACATCCTTCATTTCTATAAATACCACATTTTGGCTATACACAACCTTCTTAGTTTCTGGGTTCCAAATATTATAACCTTTGAGACCATCTTATACTAAATAAAGATACACTTTTCAACATTCTTATCTACCTTACTCATGTTTTCCTATGGAACATGAACATAGGCCTCACAACCAAATACCTTGATATCTGTGAGAGAAGGTTTCTTACCAGTCCATACCTCTTGTGGAGTCTTGTCATCCAACATCTATGAGGGTGATATGTTGACCAGGTAACATGCAATACCCACTACCTCTGCCCATAATTCTTGTCCTAACCTGAAACCATTGAGCATGCACCTTGATTTTTCCATCAACATCTTGTTCATCGTTTCTACAACTCCATTCTACTGAGGTGTATATGGAGTAGTCTTCTTCCTTTCTATACCGCACTTCTTACAAAATTCTTCAAATTCATTCCCGCAGAACTCTCCGCCATTATCTGTCCTCAACACCTTAATTCTTTTCTTTACTTGATTCTCAACAATAGCCTTAAACTCTTTAAACCTGTCAAAGACTTCATATTTCTTCCTAAGGAAATATATCCAAGTATTCCTCAAGAAGTCATCTATAAATAAGACATAGTACACAGAGTTTCCCAATGATGGAACCGACACAGGTCCAAACACATCATTGTGAACTAGCTGTAAAATTACCTCTTCTTTCGTTGCACTAGAGGGGAATATTACCTGATTCTGCTTCCCATATACACAATGTTCACATAAATCAAAATCCAGAGAGAATTTAGACATACCTTCAACCATACCTTTACCATGTAGTAGTCAAAGACCCTTTTTTCTGATATTCCACAGTCTTTGATGCCACAACATAACCTTTTCTCCAGAAACTATAGGAGTTATTTCTTCTTCAACTCCAATATTAGGAACAATGGAACTATTACACCCATCACTAATAGTTCTTCCTTACAGATTATTCATAGCTCCAAACCGAACTCCCTTCAACAACACCATTTCTCCTCAAAACATCTTGCAGGTTTCCTTTTCAAATATTAGTTTTACCCTTGCATCGTCCATTTTTCTTACAGAAATCAAATTTCTAGCCAATCCTAGGATGTGAAGAACACCAGGTAGTGTTCTAATCCTTCCATATATGAGGCTCAACTTGAATTTCCCTTGAATTATGATTCTGGTTGTCGAGTCATCACCTAAGAAAACATTACCTCCATCATACCTTTCATATTCACAGAACCACTCACTATGGGGAGTCATATGAAAGGATGCACCTAAGTCAACCAACCATGCCTCATGATCTGCATGTGTGCTTGAAGAATCCAAGTACACATCCCCTCCTTCTTCCTTGGAGGTATTTTCTTATGTAGAAGGAGATTCTTCAGATCCCTTCTTTTTCTCAATTTTGGATCTACACTGCTTCTTATAGTGCCCTTATTATCCACATCTCCAACATACCTTTACAAAATTTATGGGATATTTAGATCTACCCTTAGACTTAGATATCCCACTTGAGGACTTAGATCTATTTATTTCCTAGGATTTTCCTCTTGCACATAATGCGTCTGTGCTGTGTCCTTCCATGTTCTCTCCTCTCATCTCCTCCAACAACAAGGATGATACCACTTCATCAAACTTAAAGGTAGTTGTATTACTACCTATAGCCACAACCAGACTATCCCATGAGTTTGGTAAAGAGAACAATAAACTGATACACTTATATTCATCTGAAATTTTAATATCAACATATACTAACTAACTTACCATAGTATTGAAGGCATTCAAATGCTCTACAACCGAGTCTCCATCTCTCATCCTCAGGTTAGACAACTTATTTCTTAGGAAAATTTTATTTACTAGGGACTTAGACTGATACAGCCTCCCCAAATTATCCCATAAATATTTGGTTGTAGCTTCCTCTAACACATTCTATAATATTGAATCTGAGAGACACATTCGGATTGTGCTCTTCACCTTCCGATCCAACTTTTTCTAGCCATCTGTTGAAGTTCCTATAGGTGCAGTACCTGGATCCACCACGATCCACTAATATCTGTACACCAACAAATATTCCATCTTGAGCTTCCAAAACTCAAAAAAATTCCCATTAAACTTCTCGATCTCCATTTTCGAACTGCTCACCATTTATTTTTACCTAAAAAATCAATACCACAGATCTCCCACTGTAGCAAGGCTTATCACAGTCTCGAGCCAAACCCTTGACCATAAAGGAATTCCCCTAAAGCCAACAAATCTCTAATACCACATGTATATTTTAACCTAGTACAATTATTTATTGCAAATATATTTTCAATAAAAGAGCAAAAAAGATACAATGGAAAATAAAAACATTACACAAATATTTTTCCCCTGGAAACCCAAACCGGGAAAACCAACATATTCTATATTTTTCATAGTGATACATTATTTACAATAAAATATACATATAGGATCCAATGACATACAAAACCCTAACCCAATGACCTCGAGTAGTCAACAAACCTAATTCCTTAATCATAAATAGAAAACCATTGGCAAAAACCATGTGCCAAAAAACCGCCCAACAATGGACATGAAAATCGAGACAAAAATGTGACACATTTCTTGAGGAAAAAAATATTTCTTGGGGTGTTTCCCTTGAACCCCCATGTAGGGGGGGTAATGCCCCCCTACAACCCCCCAAGGGGGGGCCTAGCACCCCCCCCTCAAACCCCCCTGAGCGCCCGACACAACGTAGCAGACACTAGAGCTAGTCATGCAAAGAATATAACACATACCGAAAAACTATGCAACTTCATGTTCTTGTGCTATCCCATTATTAAATTTCCTTTTTGCTCCATTGAAAACCCCAGAAGGAGACCCAGGAATCGTATAACCTTCACACCCATCCTAAAGCATTGTAGTGTGGGAAGGTTGACAAAAAAAAATAATATAGGAGCAATCAAGTAATACCTTTTTCTTGTGCAACATGTGTGTTTTTTCTACTGTGAAACAATCTTGTAGTCTCCAGTATTATAAAAGGAAGCCCAAACACTTTCATGAAGAAAAAATTTGCCTATCAAAGCTAGTTGAAAATCGGTGAAATTTGTGATCAAGTACAACCATCCTCTTTCCAACAATGTTACCATGAAAAATACCAATGTGGTGAACCCTAATCCCATCCGACTGAGGTGGAAGTTATTGTTTGAGCATATGCAAACATTTTCTGGTGGAAAAAACACAAGTTGAACACTGCTCGAAAAGTTTTCTTTTTTTTTATAAAAATATCCATTTGGAAGGAAATACTTTATGATTTAAGGTTGAGTACATAAACATGCCATTTTTATCCCAAACCCCAATTTTAACACAAATGTTTTCCTGGCATGAGGAGTTTGATTCATCTAGAACAGTCCTCTACTACATATAAAAAACAATACCCACACCGTCTTTCATTCCTTTGCCTCCTGCGTTATATCACTTCTGCCAAATCCTTCAGGACAACATAAAATTCATAAGCACCAAAATCAATATCTAAACAAATTAAGATAATATTCTCAGTTGGACAAAGATCTTGGCCCTTGGTTTGGGCCACTAGAACCAGGGATGATTTTAGGTGCTAAATTTCGCTCATGGGCTAATTTTCCATGGTTTTTCAAAAAACAAGATTCACTATTTTAAAAATGATTCTCCCAAATTCTAGAGGATAAAATTATTTTACCTTAAAAATCGCCAAAATTTTATAAAAAATATATAAAATCCTTAGAAATTTGAATATTTTTACAAAAATATCGCCAATCATATATATTTGGCATATGAAGCATTAGTAAGATTTGCCAAGGTTTCTACATTTTAAAATAAATTTCCATCCTTAAAATCATCCCTAACTAGAACCATGATTCCTAATTGGTATTAGTGTATTTTCCTTTCTAGTTGCAAACTTGTAAGTCTGCAAATAAATATCCTTTATCTACAATAGTGAGCACGCCTCTTTCTTCTCCAATTTGAAGATAATCATCACATTGTTAAGCCCAAATTTTATAAGATTCATCTAATATATCATGAGGCTATAAAATCATCTTCTCATGTGCTACATATATGAAAAACATAGAAGTTCATTGATTATGGTGTCCTCAACATGCTTTGAGATTTTGGGGAACAAGTCAGTCTTGCAAAAACCATATTTGGAGGGATGCCAATACAACCAAACTAAAATGAGATTTAAGTGATATTTTCTCTTACTACTAGCCCTCCCATAATTCTGATCAGTTATGTACATGCTTGAATAACAATACATGTACCTACAATTATTGAGAAATATAAAAGCAGAGAGCTTCTAGAGACTTTGACAAATTAACAACACACCTTCTCTAAAAATCAAAGCTCAACATTGTAGGTCCATAAGTATTCATGGGAAGGAACACATCAAAACATTTTCAACTACCACCAAGAACAAAATCAATGCTTCAATAAATGCAATGACCATGTACATGGATAAAATTGTATTTGGGAAGAGGTTCATCACATGCACACCAGTTTGGATGGGACCATTTTCCAAAATTCAAAGGATTGGAACTGTTCCTCTAATTGGGTTTATGTCCTTTAACATGTTGAAAATTGACAAAGAGATAAGTAACGATAGTCCCACTCTACTACCATGTCATTGAAATTGCAAGTGGGGTGGGGTATGAAACATATATAATGCTACTATATACCAAAAAAACTATAAATGCACCATATGATGTTTCAATTGTGTGTCAACTTCTCTAGCATTTCCATTATTATCTGCGAAATGAATAAGACACTTGATCCCATGCATACTAAACAATTTCCTTTGATCTTGAAAGATTGTATAAACATGCCTTCTACATCAAGGCCAAAATATGCTACACCCAATTGAAAATTCCATTATCAAACCCTCCTTAACATAGCCTACAAAAGTGTTAGAGCATAGATGTGGATTAACTAATTTGAATTTTCAGAATCATTAGTTGGATAAGTTCAAATTTGGGATGGGTAATAATGGGTTTATAATGGAACATGGAAGAATAATACGATGAGGTATAGAATGATAAGCTTAAATGTTGTTTATAATGAATTCCATTCATTTCCAATAAATTAGAGGAATCAGAAAAATATTTACCTCAGGTTACCTTGGTTATCTGGATTTGATACTTACATATTGGAATTGAAGAAGGCATTCGAGCTACTACAAACCTGTCCAATTGATGACAAAAAAAAAACATTTTCATCCACCATGTAGTTCTGGTACTAGAGGATAAACATGCTATTGCTAGAAAAGACTAATGTTTCCCCTAGAGATGTCTGTTGGATGGAAAATATCTGTAAATTTTAGCTTGTGCAAAGCCTTGTAAATATCCAACAAATCTCAATAGAATCTTGCTATGAGAACAAAAATCTCCCTCAAGATTCCTTTTCAACTGTTGATATTCCCTTTTTATTTGAAAAATAAAAATGTTGTTGCACTGTAGTTTAAACTCAACCAACAAATGTATGCAATATTTATTGAAATATATTGATCTACTATCCTACCCAACTTGAAAAAAAGGAAACATTTTTCAAGTGTATGAGTAGTACTAGTGGAGCCATGTGCGTAGAAGATCTATAAGGATGCTCATATCCAAGTATGATAAATATACCTCAATGGATTCCTGGACATGAGACGCCGACTTCCCTTGTGGAGATGATGCCAAGAAGTGTTGAAGGATGGAAGGGTAGTGTGGCCTGATGACCATTTGGAACCAAGCTTTGATGTAATATTTGTCTCCTTGGATTTATCTAGTTGTTGGATCATGAGGCTGTTTGGACAACTGGTCTTCACACTCAATAATGCACAAAGGATCCATTTAAAAACATGCCAAAAATTCTTCGATCTCTGGATCTAGTGTCTACTCTCCATATCATTTAGTCCATGACTCTTATATATACTCATAATGACTACTAGAAGAAACTTCTAGATCCTCCTCTTCTGGAATATGGTCATGGACTTCACGACTTCCTGAATTGTAGGCTCATCCCTGATATTAACTCTGGAGTGTGGGAAAGGATTTGAGAAGATCCTTGTAGGGGTATGTCCTCATTTTCTCAACAAATTCTTGAGAATATTTACGTTCTTCTGGATAGTCCACTAATCTCTGTATTGCACATGGATCAGTACATGGGATTCTTACAAACCAAAAAATAATAACTTTATGAAAATGGATGAAATCTAGCACACCACACAAGAAAAATTTCCAAAGCAGAGCATGTATTTGGACCACTCATGCCAATGAGACCCTACTGTCACCAAGTTGTTTGTTGACATGAGAATATTTTGTTTTCCATGTATCAATCCAAACGAGGGCACACTGATCCAACACAATAAGTGCTCAAAGAAACTCACTAAAGTGAATGTGGTGGGATAGAACCCTTTCAGAGATGATGGAGCCTTTGCATCTTACCATTTCTCCTCATTTGAGTGTTAAATGCTAGTGCAACAAATTCTACATAGAAACAAAAACTATAAATGATCCAATCCCTTTGCACCTCCCCGACAACAACACCAAAAATGTAGGGATATTTATATGTAATAAATTCCAAACATTCAATCATCAACCCGAGGGATCGTAGGATTGTGATATGAAAGCAAAGTATATGCAGGACTAGAGCCTTTCCTAATGGATCAAAGAAGTGTTGATAAATCATACTACACCACAAAGTTAAATCCCTAGACAAGGGTTACTCAATTGTCGTTCTGGCACAAACCAAAGTCTTTCCCAAGGTTTCATGTGATCACTTATAAAGAAAATCAAATCATTCCTTCAATATTTATTGGATTCAACTACTATGGTCAACTGAAAGAAAGCTAAAAAATTACAAGAAACATAGATTCATCTTCCATCTATTCACCATTAATGTTTATTACATTTGACTAGATCCGGGTACAATATTTCACTGAATAATTCCAAGTGTTTTTATACTTCCAAATGCATGTAATTACAATAATGATGTTTGGTTCTAAGGCATTGCATCTATGGTCTGTTCTAAATCAAAATACTGATAAATAAAAATAACTTAATGAATCGATAAATGGAAATCAAACCTCCCATCTAACTAAGAACAAATACACACAATGCATGTTGAATAATGGGGATCCTTCCAAATGCAACACACGATGTGGAGAGACTTACAAACTAAGTGAGCGCTTCAAATATGGGAGAAAAACATCAACAAATGATTATTATTGAATGAAGTGGATATTACAAGTGTTGGGTTGTTATATTCTTTGTAGTGAAATTCTATTCAAGGTGAATTGACTGACAGTCGAAGTCAAGGTGGATCGACAACCAGTCGAAGTCGAGGTGGATCGACAATAGGTCGAAGTCGAGGTATATAGACAACAAGTAAAAGGTTGAAGTCGACCGGGTAAAGTCGAATTCGAAGATATCAACAACAATTCAACCAATAAGAGGTCGAAGTGTGGGCATGAGACGACCAACTAGAGACTGAATGAAGGTCGACTAGTAGTCGACTGGTAAACCCGACTTGGAGTTGATTGTAACAAAATATTTAGATTTGCGTGATTTGTAGCCAATAATATTCATGGATATGTAACCATTTTTGAGAGCTAATCTTTAGGGATTTCCTATTGTAAATCCTATAAATATGAGTGTTGTAAGGCTGTAAAGGTTGTTATTGTAAGTTAATCGTAGAACACACTTTTGCAAGTTAATGCATGTGTAAGTGTAGGTTTTTGGTCATTCATATGTAAACCAAATTGGCTACAGGGTTGTTCTTTCCTGTGCAAGAGGGTATGATGTTGATTGTGTCTTAGGTGTGGACCAAGGTTATACATTTAACCATTTATTCTGATTGAATAAGATAACAAGATAGAAAAACTCTCAAAGGAATGTTGGTTTTCCTATTTAAGGATTTCAAGGGTAAAATATTGATGCATTGTGTGATTACTTGTGTCATTTGTGTTCTTGATTAAATTATTATTCTCTTCTGCTAGGATTAGTCTGGAAGTGTCATTTATTTCTTGACATGTGGTATCAGAGATTAGGTCTTCACTGAAAAGTGAGTTATCATAGGGGTGTTATGATTTGGCGAGTATATCAGATCTTGATTTGCAAATCTTGAATCTGAAAACTAAAACCTAGGTACAATAAGAGTCGTAAGTCATAAATTGTGTTAAATATCACGGTAAAGAATTGCGAGCAGTTCCAGAATAGAGATAGAAAAAATAAACAACTATAATTTTGAGCTTTGGAAGCTTAAAATGGAAGACCTTCTTGTAGATCGAGAACAATGGACAATGGTCTATCCAGGTACCCAACGGATAGGCATGTCGATGGAAGAATGGGATAAACTTGAAAGAAGAGAAAGAAGTACAATTAGGCTTTGTCTTGCAGATTCGGTGCTACTGAATTTCTCAGGTCAATATTCAACCAAGAAAACGCAGGACAGACTGGGAAGATTATACTAGTCGAAATATCTAGTAAATAAGTTGTTTCTTAGAAAGAAACTATATATTCTTAGGATGAGTGATGGCAGTTCAGTGACTGAGCATTTAAATGCGTTTAATACTGTGTTAATCCAGTTATCGTCTATGGATATTAACATCATTGATGAGGAAAAGTGTATCATCCTATTATGTTCTTTTCCAGACTCCTAAGATAGGTTAGTCATGGCTATTGGGAGTAATAAAACCACTCTAGTGCTATTGTACGTGGTTTCTTCTCTGTTGTCGGAAGAAATGAGATGGAAGAATATGGAAGGATCAACCAAAGATTCTCTAGTAGTGAGAGTTCGACCGTTAGACAGAGATAAAGGTAGATTCTCTGATAGAAAGTCTAAGTTGAAGGGTAGATCTAAATCCATGGTTCAGTCGATGAAAATATATTGGAAATGCGGTAAAGTTGGGAATTATAAAAAGGACTGTAATTCAAAGGAAAAAAAATTCAGTGATGGATCCGACGAGAACCATTTGAATGAGAGAATGATGACCTCATACAAGGGAGGTTATGTGTAGCTGGCATCGAGTAGTACAGACTTGGATCAAGATGTTTGGTTGATAGAATAAGGATCATCCTATCATATGACACCACATAAAGAATGATTATTTGAATATGAATGATATGATGGGGGTGGTCTGTTCTTGGGGGATGACTCGACAACTAGAATTTTTGGATGGGGAAGAGTTCGAATGACACTACAGGATGGGAGGAAAAGAACCCTTCCAAGTGTGCTACACATTTCTGGCTTGGAAAGAAACATAATATATGTTAGTAAGATGAGTGATGAAGGTGTGAATAATCTGTTTCAGAAGGATTCGTGAAATATGATCAGAGGTGCAATGGTCTTAACGAAATGAGTTCGGATTAGTACCCTGTACAAGTTATTAGGGAATTTTGACTCGAATGGATGCAACAACATCGTTTCTTCTAAAATCGACTCGACTATGACTCTACTCGAATCTATGTCGGCACAACATGACTCGACTCGAGCTAAGTTGGTTCAAATTGACTCGACAAGACATGATGAAATCGAACTGACCAGGCTATGGCACGAGAGGATGGGACACATTGGAGAAAAGGGACTTTGAGTTATGAAAAGAAAAGATATGGTAGTAGGTTTTCCTGAATGTGGTTTAGAAGTCGACTTTTGTGAATGTGAAATTAAATTGGGTGAGGTTCCCATCTGGAGTGACAAGGGAAAATGGGATTCTAGAACTGGTGCATAGTGATGTGTTCGGTCCGGTTAGAATTCCTTCACTTGGTGGATCCATGAATTATGTCTCCTCCATAGATAATTTTTCCAGGAAGACATGGATATCTTTCACGAGGAAGAAATTATAGGTTTTCGAGATATTTAAGGAGTTTAAAGCTCTTGTGGAAAACAAGACAGAGAATAGGATTAAAGTGCTGAGAACTGACAATGGTGGTGAATTCTGTAGAAAATAATTTGATCAGTTCTATAAGCAGTGTTGAATAACATGCCAAAATACCACACCATATACCCCACATCAAAATGGAAATTCTAAGAGAATGAACAGAATGTTGATGGATAATGAAAGGATCATGCTCAGTGGTGTTAGGATCACAAAAGAATTCTGAGCAGAGGTAGTTGAAATTGCAAGATATCTGGTGAATATGTCTCCTTCGTTGGCACTATCCGACACAACTCCAAATGAGGTATGGTATAGTAAGAATCCTTTGTTGGAACATATCAAAGTATTTTTCTATGATGCATTTGTGCATGTTTCCGAGGAGAAGAGGAGCAAGCTGGAAACGAAGGCAATCAAATGTATTTTCATTGGATACAAATAAGGGATGAAAGGATATAAGCTATGGGATCCTACATCAAGGAGAATAGTGTACATTTGAGATGTGGTATTCAGAGAAGTTGGAGGTAAGTCCGAGCCTGAGGAATTTGTTCAGACTGAGAATATTCCTGATACGGTGTAGTTTGAACTAGGGAACAAAGAAGATGATTCAGATGAGTTGACTGAATCTGAGGAAGAGGTGGAACAATTGACTTTGGTGATAAGGACGTCAAAAAGAGAAAGAAAATTAGTCAAAAGGTATATTCTTCTTGACTTCCATTATGCATTTGTGTTAACTTCCATCGACGATTATCCCAAATCGGTTAGTGAGGAAGTCAAATCAATAGAGGGTAAACTATGGAAGGATACCATGGTCGAAGAGATGGAATCCTTGTACAATAATGAGACATGGGATTTAGTCAAGTTACCTAGTGGAAGAAATCCCATCGGTAGCAAGATGGTGTTCAAGAAGAAGATGAATGTCATAGGAAAAGTTGATAAGTTCAAAGCTCAACTGGTAGCGAAAGTATATTCCCAAGTCGAGGGAGTCAACTTCGGTGATATTTTTCCCCCTCTTATAAAACTAACTTCCATTAGAGTACTAATGTCTCTGGCTGCAACATTCGATCTAGAGATACAACAAATCGATGTGAAGACAACGTTCCTACATGGGGACCTAGAAGAATAAATATACATGAAACATCCTGAAGGATGTGTAGTAAAGGGAAAGCAAGAGTTGGTGTGCAAACTCAAAATATCCCTTTATGGTCTAAAGCAATATCCAAGGATGTGGTTGATTCGGATTTAGGAGTGGAACGAACTGATTAACAGACTAAATACATTAAAGACAGAGATATGAAGAATAACACAAATATCTAGTGAACAATATCTTCTATTAAATAATGAAATAAGCTAAAACTATAAATCTGCAGAACTGAAACACTTGCTCAAATGGTGGTAGCTATCTCTGAGAAGAGGTGTGGCTACTATGCGCATCTGTCTAAGCAGAATGCATTACAATGAGGCTCCAGAGGCATTTTTTATATCACTCATGAATGCCAAAACCCTAGACATCCAAAAACCTAACCATAGAAGGTGAAACACCAAAAGTCATGTGGGCCCTAAGGGTAAGTTGGTGTAATTTGGTACCTCAACTTCCAAGGGTCATAAATTTTTCATACAACCTTCGTTTTAGGCGTGTGATATCTTGTTGGAAAGGTCTTTCATAGAAATACATGTTTCGTCGTCAAACTCTAACTCCATCTATAGTTTGACAGTGGCAATCCAAAAAAACAACATTTAGGGCCCCAAAACGGCCCTGGAAATACAACAAGATGTGATGACATGAAAATGTACAAAATAATCCAATTGGATCAGGTGAGAGGCTACCTATATCCACCTAGAGGATGTGTGGGGCTTCAAATAGCCCCAAAAGTGTAGAAACCACAATTACAAAGTAGTACAAAAGAACGTGTTGAAAGAAAACAGACACAAGGAGCCAGTTGTAATAGGTGGATGGCCACCAATATACACCTGGATCAATCATCCCCCCTTAGGAAGAAATGGTATCCATTGCGTTGAGTTCCCCCATCAGGTGAGGAAACTTCTGTTGGATTTGGACCTGGGTGAGCCACTTGCCTTGGTGTAGGAGTTTCCCTACCTTGACAACTCGATAAATATGGATCTGTTGTTGGCGAGTGCCCTTGACCTGTGTGTCCACTATCTGATCAGTGGATTCTTGTTCCATGTAGTTAGGGTTGAGCTCTCTTGGTGTCAGGTGTTCTACGATCTCGAAGGTGTAAAATAATGGGGGAAAATATAGTTGAAGGAGGTCCACATTAAATACTGAATGTAGACCAAGGAAGGGTGGAGTGTTGAGATCAAAATAATCTCTACCCACAACCTTGGTGATAGTGTAAGGCCCATAACAAAGTGGATGAAGTTTCTGATGGGGCTTGGTGAGACGCTCCTTCTGCAAATACAACTTAGTTTTTTTTCCAACCTGAAACTAATGTGGTACCCTATGTTGATCATGGTGATGCTTGTACTTAGCATTTGATTTCTGCAAAATCTCCTGGACCTATTGGTAGATGTGTTGAACCGCTCAATGAATCTGGTGGCTTTGGAGATCGCAGAGTGATCAGGGGAAGAGTTTATTTGTGTGGTGGCAAGAAGAAGTGAAACATCAATGGGTCCCAAGGATTGGAATCCCAGGCCCACTTGAAATGGGTTATGGTCGGTGGAACTATGGATATCCTTGTTGTAACTGTGTCAGATATATGGGATACTCTCACCCATGTACGTGGATGCTTAGAATTGTACATGTGCAAGATGTGCACAATCATCCAATTGACGACCTTTGTTTGGCCATCAGTTTGGGGGTGGAAAGAAGTGGATTTTGTGAGCTTGGTTTCCAATAGAGACTAGAGACTCGACCAAAAGGTGTTGAGGAACCTTTTGTCTCAGTTGGACATGATGGTTTGTGGTATCCCAAAGTGGACCCACACTCATTCGAAGAAGATATTAGCAGTATCTGTTGCTGTGACATTCATCTTACATGCTGTGAGGATGAACATATTCGAAAACTGATCAATGAACACAAACACACAGTCATTTCCTTGCTTGGTAGACGAAAAGCCAGAAATGTAATCCATTGAGATGGATTCCCAAGATTCTTGGGAATAGGAAGAGGGGTGTATAAGCCTTGCTTCTTGATGGATGGCTTGGAAATGGAGCAGGTAGTGTGAGATCTGATATACTTGTTGACGTCTTATTGATTTTTTGTCCAATAAAATGTTTCTGAAGAATGGCCACAATTTTCTCCACGCCAAAATGTCCTAGAACCCGACTATAGTGGGATTCCCAAATCATCTTTTCATGCTCACTTGTAGGAAAAAAAAGATATCCTAGGTGGCATAAGATTTTGTCCTGAATGTGAAAATCCATGATAGTTTCTCCTGTACCCAAGAGCTGACAGGTGGTGGAAAATTCTGGATCTTGCTGATAAATTTGGGGCCACTCAGATGCTTCATGTCCACATGAATGGAGCATAGTGGTGAGTGCAGCCACATGAGGACACCTGTGGCAGTCAGTGACATGATTGGATATACATGTCTTATACTTTATGTTGAGATGGAAATTTTGCAGGTAGGTGGACCACTTCTGATGGAGGTCTTTCTGCAATTTCCCTTGTGTCTGTATGAACTGTAGAGGCCTGTGATCAGTGTGTATGATCATATCTTTCCCTAGAATGTAATGTTTCCATTTATGACAGGCTTGTATAATGAAATGCATTTCCTTGTCATAGGTGGGGTATTTCCTGACAGTATCGGAGAATGTCTCACTATGGTATGACACTAGATGCTCGTGCTGAGTGAGAACTACACCCACAACATAGTCATATGCATCAGTCTCAATATTGAATGGTTGTTGGATATCGGGCAAGGAGAGTACTGGAGCTAAGAACAAGCGATGCTTCACATCATCGAATTCTCATTGTTTCCCCTTCCCCCACATGAAACTGGCCCTACCACCGCCCTTGGTCACCTGGCTAAGGGCCCATGTAATATGGGAGAATCACAACATGAACCATCGGTAAACATTGGCTAGTCCCAAAAAGCTCCGAAGCTCGATTAGTGTGGTTGGGGATGGCCATTCACAGATGAATTTGATCTTAGTTGGATCAGCATGTACCCCATGTTCATCAATAATGTAGCCCAATTATTGTACCATGTTCATTACAAAAGAGAATTTTTCCAAGTTGGCATAAAGCTTGTGCTACCACAGAGTGCTCAAACCTATTGAATATGTCGCATGTGCTCCTCCCACGTTCTGCTAAATATGAGGATGTCATCCAAATATACTACCAAAAAGGAGTTGATGAAGGGTCTCAATACATCATCCATCAACCTCATGAAAGTGGCTAGTGCATTTTTTAAGCCAAAGGGCATGACTAGCCATTCATAGAGACCTTGTTTAGACTTGAAGGTTGTCTTCCATACATTAGTTGGTTCGATGGGAACCTAGTGGTAGCCATATTTCAGGTCAATCTTTCTAAATAAATTTTCCCGATTGTGTTGGTCAAGAAGGTCACCAATCCTAGGGATGGGGTAGTGGCTCCTGACTGTGAGTTTGTTTAAGGTTATGTAATCAATGTAGAGTCACCAAGTCCCATCCTTATTCTGCACCAGTATAATCAAGCTTTCACAAGGGGAGGAGTTGGGTCTGATGTGCCCCTTTTGAAGAAGCTCTCGGATCTGACGCCTGATTTTGTCATTCTCCATCAGTGAGCACCGATAGACTGGTCCATTAGGTAGAGGTGCACCAGGGGTTAGATCAATTGGATGCTTGAATTGGCAGTGTGTTAGTACCCCTATAGGTGATGAGAATATGTCTATGTATTCTTCCACGATACCGTCCACTTGCTTCCTCTGCAAAGAGAGGCATTGTGTAGAGGCCGCATATGTGGTGGCTACCTTCTGCGTACTGTAAGCATGGATCACAAAGAATAAGAAATTCCTGGTCTATGAAATGACCTTACTACATTTCTTAGAAGAGATTAAAGAAATAGTAGTAGGCAGTGCTACCTCTGGGATCCTGTACAATTGTCTACCCAAAGTAATAATAACACTGCGTGGTCTAGACTTATACACAACATGGAACTTCCAAAAATATGGTTGTCCTAAAATAACAACACAAACTTCAAGGGGAGAAATATCACACAGTACCTCATCTTTGAAAGGATTGATGTCATAGGGTAGACGAAACTGTTGGTTGACATGAATATCTCTTCAATAACGAAGCCAACCGATGGTGTAGGGATGCGGGTGTGGTGTCTTTGGTAGGTCTAGCTGCTTGATGACCTCTGCTGAAATCAGGTTATTCTGACTACCGATATCGAGAATGAAGTGAAGCAGAGCCCCCTTAACCCACATCTGCAAGTGAAAGAGGCATTCCCCTTCCTCTGGTTCTTTTGGTTTTCTTCACCGGACTTCGGTGGTAGTGACAGTGGCATTGGGTTCAACATCAATAATATGCTTCCCTCCTTCAGGATTTGACTCAGAATCAGAATCGACCTCTGACTCGAAAGCCTTCAGTTCGGCCACAAGGGACTGCTTGGAGAGACATTATTTGGTGTTGTCCCAAGGAATTTTATGGTACTCACACCATTTTCCCGTGTCCATCTTCGTCTTCTCATTTCCCTTCTTGTGTTGCATCTTGGACTGATTGTCCTGAGGGAGACCATCTCAACTTGGTACCTTGTTGTGTGGGTTGGGTTTGCCTTTTCCCTACTTCGGCTGTGAGATTTTTGCAGATCCAAACTCTCTCCTTTTCTGCCTAAATTTCTTCTCGATCTTGACATCGTATCTATAAGCTGTGCCTAATGAGGCAATGTCCAGGAACTCCATTTTTGTTTGAATGTATCTATGCAAAAAACTACGGTATTTAATCACTAGATGACACTCAAAGTCTTTGATACCCAATTTTGTGCGTAGGGTATGGAAAATATTGGTGAAATATGGTGTTGTCTGGTCCCTTTCTTGACGTAGGGTGGTCCATCTGGTGTACTGGTCCTCGTAGCTTCCAACATGATAGTATTGTTCCTTAATGGCGTCCCGGAAGGAATCACATGTAGGGGCCACCAAAAACCTTGTAGATTCCTCCATGAACCTTTTCTTAGAGTAAGTATCCCACTAGTCCTTAGCATGGGGAATGACCTTGAGGAGTGAAAAAGTGATCTTTTCCCTATCGGAAAAATTGTGGACCGAAAAATATCCTTCCAGCAGATTCAACCATTTATATACAACATCCAATTCTATCATTCCTTCAAATAATGGAATATCAAAATTTACCTATACCTTGAAGGGGGTTGCATGACCACTTGATGAATATGCTTCTCATGTGGGTAGTCATCGAAGGATCTACACAAAGTTGTCCATCATTTCGTTCCTTTTTTGCGTGAGGGAATCCTTGAGAAAATTTTTAATAGGATCTACTGCTCCATCATCTTTCTTTTCATCCCCTGTGGATTGTTGTCAGGCTTGGTGTGACCAATATTGTAATGTCTTGATTGGTTCGAGTCCCAACTTCTTGTACCCAGCTCTTGTTGGGGACATGAATGGAGAAAAATAAATGAAGAGTAGATCGCTCTGATACCACTGATCCGTATTTAGGATCAGAATGAGATGATTAATAGATTGAATACAATAAACACAGAGATATGAAGAATAACACAAATATCCAGTGAATAATATCTTCTATTAAATAATGAAATAGGCTGAAACTGTAAAACTGCATAACTGAAACACTTACTTGAATGGTGGTAGCCATCTCTGAGAAGAGATGTGGATGATGCGCACATCTTTCTGAGAAGAATGCATTAAAATGAGGCTCCAAAGGCCTTTTTGATATTACTCATGAATTCCAAAACCATAGACATCCAAAAACCTAACTCTAGAAGGTGAAACACCAAAAGTCATGTGGGCCCTATGGGTAAGTTGGTGTAATTTGGTACCTCAACTTCCAAGGGTCGTAAATTTTTCATACGACCTATTTTTTAGGTGCATTATAGTCCATTGGAAAGGTCTTTCAGAGAGCTACACATTTCACTGTAAAACTCTGACTCCTTCTATAGTTTGACTGTGGCGAGACAAAAAACCAACATTTAGGGCCCCAAAACAGACCTGGAAGTACAACAAGGTGTGCTAACATGAAAACATACAAAATAAGCTAGTTGTATTAGGAGAGAGTCCACCCATATCCACTTGGAGGATGTGTGGGGCTTCATATAGCCCCAGAAGTGTAGAACCCACAATTACAAAGCAGTACAGAGGAACGTGCTAAACAAAAAATGGACAAGAGGAGCAAGTTGGAATAGGTGGGTGGCCACCAGTATCCACCTGGATCAGTGGTACCAAACATTTGACACATACATCCTTATTTTTGGATTTGTGAGAAGAAAATTTGATCATTGCATATATTCCAAGGAAGAAGGTGGGAGTTTCATATATGTAACTTTGTATGTCGATGACATGTTGTTGATTGGAAACATCATGGATGCAATAAAGGAGGTGAAGAAGCATATATCCTCCAAGTTCAACATGAAGGATCTCGGTGCATCTAAATTCATTATGGTACTGGAGATTAAGATATATCAAGCAACTAGAAAGATCTATTTGAATCAGACGAAGTATATTGAAGAAATTCTCAAATGATTCAACATGCAGGATTGCAAACCGTTGAAGGTGCCAATTCCTGTGGGAGCAAGGCTTACTACTGAACAATGTTAAAAAACACATGAATAAATAAAGGACACGACACATGTTCCCTATGCAAGTGTGGTTGGTAGTCTAATGTATGTGATGGTCTGCACTCGACTGGACATTGCCCATGAAGTGGAAGTGTTGATAAGGTACATGTTGACGCCTGGAAAGGAGAACTAGACAACTTTCAAGAGAGTATTCATGTATTTGTGTGGCATGAAGGAATATGCTATATTCTACCAAGGAAACATGGAGGTGACAGTGGTAAATTAGATCTACATGGCTTTGTCAATGTTGACTGGGCTGGAGATCTGGATTGACAGAGGTCGACCAATGGACATGTCTTCAAGATATTCAATGGAGAAATAGGTTGGATGAGTAAGCGGCATGAGGTTGTAGCCTTGTCAACAACAAAATTTGAATACATGGTAGACACTCATGGAAGAAAATAAGCAGTATGGCTTCAAAGGTTATGTTCAGGAATCGAGTTTGAGTAGAGAGCTATGAAGGTAAGTTGCGACAGTCAAAGCACAATATTTTTGGAAAATATCCATGCTTATCATTCAAAGACTAATCACATTGGTTTACAATACCATTCCGTAGGAGACATGGTGGAAAGTAACAAGGTGCTACTGGAGAAAGTAGACACATTGTAAAACATAGCATACTTTTTCACCAAGTCTATGAGTGCTATGAAGTTCTCTTGGTGCAGAGAAGCTATGGGAATTGCTTCCCTGGTTATGTGAATGAAAGTTCAGGAATATCCTATTTCAACAAAGAAGACAACAAGTGGGAGAATGTTGGGTTGTTATATTCTTTGCAGTGAAATTCTTGTCGAGCTGAATCGAATGACGGTCGAAGTCAAGGTGGATCAACAACAAGTCAAAGTCAAGGTGGATTGGCAGGAGGTCGAAGTCAAGGCAGATCGAAAACAATTTGAAGGTCAAGGAAGTCGAAGGTCGAGGAAGTCTACCAAGTAAAGTCGAAGTTGAAGATATCAACGGCAAGTCAACTGACAAGAGATCAAAGTGTGGGCGTGAGAAGATCGACTGAGACCGAATGAAGGCTGACTGGTAGTCGACTGGAAAACCTGACTTGGATTCGACTGTAATAAAATCTTGAGATTTGTGGGATTTGTATCCAATGATATGCATGGATTTGTAACCTTTTTTGAGCACCAATCTTTAGGGGTTTTCCTGTTGTAAATCTTATAAAGAGGTGTGTTGTAAGGTCATAATGAATGCTATTGTAAGGTAATCATAGAATTCACTTTTTCAAGTTAATGCATGTGTAAGTGTAAGTTGTTGGTCATGCATATGTAAGAAAAATAGGATACATGGTTGTTCTTGCATGTGCAAGAGGGTATGATGTAGATTTTTTCTTATGTGTGGACCAAGGTTAGACATGTAACCTTTTATTCTGATTGAATAAGACAAAAAGATTGGAAAATGCTCAAATGAATGTTGGTTTTCCTGGTTAAGGGTTTCCAGGGTAGAATCTCAGTGTATTGTGTGATTGCTTGTGCAATTTGTGTTCTTGATTAAATTCGTCTTCTCTTCTGTTAGGATTAGTGTTGAAGTTTCTTTAATTTCCTAAAAACAAGTGCCCAAGCATAAAATTCCTTATACAATGATCCCCTTTACCATTCTCTCAATACCCATACACCCCTATGTTCTATGGTTGTTTATATACGAGTAGCAATGGAGTGGATCAAAACTAATCCCTCAAACTAGAACTTTCCATACAGGATTAGCTTACAAAATATTTGTTTCTCATGTTTAATGGATCTTGATTAAAGAAATATCCAAAGATATGGACACAATTGATTTCACATAACATTAAAATGCTGAGAACGTGTTGATTCCATCTCCTTTGTTGGTTGGGTGCATCCATTGTCTAGAAGATTGGAGAAGGTGGGTGAAACTGCAAATCTGGGCAAATATAGATTGGAAAAACGCCTATGTTATCAGACAAATCTGTAAGTGCAGACACAAACTAATCTCCCTAACTTCCACAGGAAGTTAGAACAAAACAAGACAGAATACAAACTTCACCTTAGACTTCATTTTCATATAAAATAGTTTAAAGAGGAATGAGAGACATACCTTTTAAATGATTCTTGATCCTTGCTAGTGTCGTCCTTGTCGCTCCATCTTTGGATTTGTGGGATGGTGAACCTATTTAAGAAGAACAAACCAAGAAAGAGAGACAGAACATATATATATATATATATATATATATTCCAATGAATTCTATGTATACGATCAAGGAGTTATACAATAAAAGCCAAGACACTTTTATAGGGAAGCAATGTATTGTTGTATTATATTAAAATGGAAAGTGGAGAATACAACCCATGCCTTGATGTTTCAAGATCCATTTCAATGGCTCTTTTCTCCAACACACACAGCTTTTCTCCAATGCCTTGATGAAGAAGATCTACAATTTGACTTAGAGAGCTAAAGCAAAGCTATCTCAAGTATAATCTATAGAAAAATTATTCATGGATATGAAAACCTTATCCTTTTCCATGAGATATCCCTCCTTATATAAGGTGAAAGAGGGATGGATGAGGATATTAGGATGATCCCACGAAATCAAAGAAGTGAGTAAGATCCAAACTGATCGGAGGCTGCCTCATATTCTATAATATTCCCTCCTAGAACATTCATGAATTTTGACGTTTCCTTTGCTTAAGCATCGTCGCACCCTATGCACAGGAAGCCTGCAATGATGTCGTAGTCCATATTTGGTGTAGAGTGAGATGATCAAGCATCGTCGCACCCCAATAATAGAGCAGGGTGTGACAATATTCCTTGTCATATTTTTTGAGGGAGGAAAAGAAAAGAACTTTTCTCTTGGAGAAAGTCTCTTTTAATATTTTCAGAGAACATGGAAGTGAGTTAAGAACATGTCGTCAGTTGATCACCGGGGTGACCAAAATAATGTGTAACAGAATGCCCCCAAAAGTATGAAGATGGAATCTGTGACAACTGAAATACTTTGTACAATGTGTGTGTTGAAAACAAGGAGTGCATCGATCTGGAACCTGGAAACAATCAAGCATCTGCATAATAATATACCATCTTCTGAGGTAGGCATTTCCATACTCATACTACAAGTGACATAAGTTTCAAGTGATTCAAGGCCACTAAAAATACATTGTGGATCCATGTCATCATGATTCAACATAACCACAGATAATACATTATGGATCTATGCTCTAAAATAATTCAAACTCGGACATAGCCACGAGACATACACAGTGGATCTATGTGTCAGTGCTAACTTATGTATACTCCATCACAACCTGGACCGATATGATGAGATCCAGGGTCTTCAATCCCATCATATATAAGTATGAATCTAGTCATGTGATTACAGGTGTTGAAGTTGAACATGGTAGAAACCACTTGATTACCGGTCATTAATGAAAACTGTTAACAACTATGAGGAAAATCACCATTGATGTCAATGAATCCCAAGGTACTCCTAGTACAATCCAACAAGTGTGAGTGAATGAGTTGAAGTCGAACACTTGATGGAATATTCCAATCAGGGGCTAATGATGTGAACCCACTGTTGAAAGCGAGGAAACCTCCCATTGAGGCATGTAGGCTCCAAGGTACCGATGTAATTTCTAAGTCTTGTTCCCAGATATTGAGTTGAAATTGACACGAAAAGACTCGTCATAGGAAGGCCTTGATGTATCCCCCATCAATGACATGAAATATGTAACATATTTGAGGTAGATCAGAGTATGAAGTGATTCTAAATTGACTCAGGGGAGGCAAACATGGTAGAAAATTTATAACTGCAGATAGCTGACTCGATAGAAGGTTTGTTTAGGTTGGACTTCTCTTGAACATATGAATGACACGACAATTGTCTTGGCAACATTGACTCAAAGGAGGACCCAACATATGAACTTGTCGATGGTAAAATGGAGACAAATGGATTTCCCAACCCAGATACAGTGATGAAGGGGGTGTCATGTTCAAGAGAGACTTTACTGCCACTGAGACAAATACAACAAAACATTTCTTCCCAATTTTTCCCCACCATTTCTGGCGAGTACCTCTTTATTTTTATGCAAGATTGAGGAGGATAACATATTCTTGTGATGTAAGCTCATCCTTCAGATGAGTCTCTCAGAGTATTTTTAAAGAACCCTAAGAAGGAGTGGTTCGATCCCATATGGGTCTTTCGATGCTTTTTTAATGAGTCCAAAGAAAGAAAAATCAGGGGTTTTTCATGTTTAGAGAGTCTGAAAAACACTTAAAGAGAACTCCATAAGGTCCTTTTTCATAAGTTAGTCTGATGAGACCAAAAAAGATATAGTCTACTGCTCATCAAACATTTTCTTCAAATACTTTTACGAGCGTGAAGAGAACAAGGTCGCTCGACTATATTTTTGTGTTTAGGGAGCCTGGAAAGAGCTTAAAGGACACTCCATAAGGTTTGTTTTTCATATTACCAATGCGAGTTCAACAAATGACAAAAGGTTACTCGATTGCATTCTCATGGTTTCACGAGTGTGAAAAAGAATTAAGATCGTGCTCGAAGTTTTTCCTAAAAAACCCTAAAAGCATATGTTCATAAGAAAAAACACACAAAAATAATCGACAATGGTGGACCCCAATCAAACGTCTCATCCTCAGAACTTTAATCTATAAAAGAAAACACTTCGCATAGTTGTTAGACTTTAGGTCATGGTTAAAATATAAAAAATAATTTAATTTTGCAATAAAATATGATAAAAAACAATAAAATAGGCCAAAAAAACCATTTTAGCATTTCATTTGTAAATTTACCCAAATAGTGCCCAAAACCTTTTTGTTTCCCAAATTTCAACTGTCGATTATGGAGCGCCTGGTGGATCATTTCACAAACCATCTCCATCAAAAAGGTAATCTTCTGCTTCTTTATATTTTCATGGTTTAAAATTTTGTTTTTATTGGTTCATTGTTGAGTTTGGGTCGATTTTTTTGGGGGTACCTGCGCTGGAGTCGTCATAGGGGGCTCAAATATAGGGTACGATGACTTCGCTCTGCATGAAAGCACTACCCTGCGACGACCACAAATCAAATTTTGAAAAGATAAAAAGAACTAGGGAAACTTCCAAGAATGGATTTTGTATGATTCTAATCTTCTTTTGATGTTTCTTAGCATGCTTTCCTTGGTCAAAATGCTCAAGTGGAAAGAACGAGAGAATGAAGAAGAAGACTATTTTGTTGGGAATGAGCCGAGCACAATTATGGTGCTTAGGTAATGCAGATTACTCAAGATCTTGAAAATTCATGGCATGAGAGCCCAACTGAGACTGCTAGAGTATCTGGTTCACATGTGGGATGTGAACGAACAAGCCTTTCGCATGGGTGTGCATACACTCACATTGGAAATAAAATTTATTTACTTTCTAAGGGGTTTATCTTGTCGAGAATCTCAGGTTTCACTCTCGAGAAGCAGGGGTGAAGGAGAACCCATGGATTACTATGTTGCTCACCATTGCATGTCGGGTACAGAAAAACATAGTGGAAAGGTGGCCATCAGAGATGTTCGATATTTACTATTGCAGACCATCCTTTATACCATTACCTAGATGGCAGGGAGTGAAGCTCCCCACGTGGCTTTGCAAATCCATTTTCAGTATGCCATAGACTACATGGAACCCAGGGTATTCAACTGGTGTGAGGGTGTCTTGAAGAACATGAAAACGTAACTGACAAAGTGCCGAAACGGTTGGTTGAAACAGTTTGGTTATGGGTCCATTTTGGTGTTCTCCTTATTAGAGAGGGTCCATGTCCTACGTCTACAGGTGGAATGGGGTATAAATTCTCCACAAGATCCACAGATGAATAGGTGGGTGGACCTAATGGCTCGCCATGGTGGCGTGCCTATCGTCAAGTATGACGATGTTTTCTTCCAATGGATGATAAATCAACTAATCATGGTGGAAAACTATGCGTATGCCAGGACGAATTTCCATGGGGATCTTGACTTAGCTCTTCCTGAGGGGTCTTAGTGGGGAGACATTGGTAACAAGGAAAATTTTCATTATATAATTTTTTTGATATTTTAACTATATAAAATGTTTTTTGTGTCATCTATCCAAGACTAATCAAATTCTCTCAATAATGAAGATGTGGGGCCTTATTGTTCTCTAGGATCATCTCCCATTCAGAGGAGAGGAGAGAGAGGCGTTGTAGCAGGAGTGGTTGCCATGAATCTCGAGGAGATTGAGCAGAACCTAAAGGGATTAACCATGAATATCCCTGATGCCACGATGGACGAAATTCCTAGGCACTATCAATGCCATACAGTTGGTGTATCTTCATCTATTGGTCGACTTCTCTGTAGAGTAGCATGGTCAGTTGTTTTTTATAGAAAGAAACATCCTTGATTCTTTTTGTACATGAAGCCATGCGCTTCACTTTTTGATATTTTGGACCTTGGACAAAACACTTTTTGTAACTTTTATCGTTATTAATATAAAGTTTCTACAGGCTTACTTGTATTTTTAAATGTGCTTTTGGATTTATAAATGTCTCAAATTCCTGTATAGCACATAATTAGCCAATGCATCTGTCAATGTGTTTAGACATCTAGAAATATGTTGATATTCAATATAATCAAAATGTATTTCCAAGAGGTGAACTCTTAAGTATACCACTAACAAAGTAGGACTTCAGATGGAATACATGTTACTTAAATGCAACACTGCTAACTGTGAATCGAGTCACACAATAATATGACAGATGCCAAATGAAATGGATTCAGTTAATAATTCGATAACTACACTGTATTCTGCAATATTATTAGTTGCACGACCAAGGAAAACACCATGTATACTGATCAACTCATCCGTAGGTGCATAGATTTCCCACACAATAGATGATAGGTTTTGAGTACTGTGACTAGCACCATCAACAAAGTCGATATAGGGTAGTGAAGACACCTACATCTGGAAACCAATCACAATGCAAGGTAAGAAGCTAAATGGAAGAACAAAAAATGAAAAAATCACACTAGAGTATAGTACACTAAAAATACACAACACTCATGCAAAAATAGTTTAAGCATAATACTTATTCAAGTAAAGCCCATTTTTGGGTTCACTCAAAGGAATTTCGTCATAATGTACCAGCTCATTATCCACTTTCTCCAACACTCGTTTCACAATATAAGGGCCATGCCACATAGGCTCAAATTTACTGGCTCCTAATAAGTCACGATTCTGTTTGTAAAGAAGAACTAAATCAACCTCAGAAAAAACACGTGGTTTGACATGCTTGTCATATTGATCTTTGACATGCTTATTCTGAGTTTCAATGACTAAGGTAGCATCACGATGGGTCTCATCTAATTACATTAAATACATGAGATGTTTCTCTTCAGCTGAGGTGTTATGGAGAAGTTCGACAACTAGTTTCAAAGATGGGATTTCACATTCAATAAGCAGAATATCTTCAATACCATATACTAACTGGAAAGGTGTGAACCCTATGGAATATTTAACATATGTCCGATAGGCCCATAATGCAGAGAAGAGCATCATGTGCTAGCTTGACTTGTGAATTCCTATCATCCGTCGAAGCATAATAGTAAGAACTTTGTTAATTTCTTCAACTTGGCCATTGGAATGTGGATAGTAAGGTGTCGAGTTTTCATGACGAAGACCCAAATTCTTGGTAAGTTCAGACATCATGAAATTGAGAAAATTACTACCCTAGTCAGTGACGATGGCTTGAGGGACACCAAATCTAGTAACAATATGATTGAATATGAACAACGTTGAAGTATTCCCAGTATTATCAAATGTAGGCAACGCCTCGACCCATTTAGTAAAATAATCTATGGATATGTTGATGTATCCATGCCCCGGGACCGAGTGAGGGTTACATGTCATGAAGTCAATGCCCCATTGAGTGAATGGACCTATAGAAACTACATGGTAAATAGGATCAGGATGAGATCAGATCTTATTGTTATACGTTTGACAAGCATGGCATTTCTGGACGATAGTAATGAAATCATTAAACAATGAATGCCATAAGTAACCAGCTCGTAAGATATTTTGGGTAGTGGCATACTCAAAAATATGACCACCACATGCTCCAGAATGACAGTCATTCAAATCTTTCTCAGCTTCATCATAGGTTAGACATCGTCAAAAAATTGAATCAATACCACAACGGTAAAGGGTATCACCAAGGATAATGTATTGACGAGCTTGATACCGAATACGGCGACGATCCACACTAGAAAGATAGAGCCTAAAAGTTTGGTTTTGGAGATAAATGATAATGTCTCCATACCATATGTTGTCATAACTGATCAGAAAAAGAGATTCATCAGGTAAGGAATCCGCTGCCACAGTTTCTGTCTCAGTAGATGGAAGGTCACATATCAATTTAGAAAAAAAAAAAGATTTCTTTGATTTGGCACACTCAAATTCCAAATCAAATTCCTAGAGAACAAATATCCATTTGGAGTATTTTCCCCCTAGCAATTGTTGAGTAAGGATGTGTTGCATAGGGTTGCAATTGGAAATGACGGTGGTTCTGCGTAATAAGATATAATGACGGAAACATTGAAGAACTTGAACAACTGCCAAGGCCAGTTTCACCACATGAAAATATTTGGTTTTGGTGGTCGTGAGACTCTGACTCAAATAGTAGATGAAATGTTCATCATTAGAATCATCCTCTTGGACTAGAACCATAGTGATGGTAGAATCCAAAGAAGCTAAGTATAATAAATAATCTCGACAATAATCGGGTGGAAATAAGAGTGGTGTATGGGTTAAGGAAAGTTTCAAAGCTTCAAAGGATTTGTTGGCAGTGTCGTCCCATACAAAATTGTGATCCTTTTTAATAAGTCGAGTAAAACCTTTACTCTATTCAGCATAGTTGGGGATGAATTGACGTAAAAAAAATTCCTTCCCTTGCAAACTTTGGAGTTGGTGCAATGTAGAAGCAGGAGGCAGATTGAGAATAGCTTCAACCTTCATAGGATCCACCTTGATCCCATGTGTAGAAACGATAAAACCAATAAGTCATTTGGACTCCACACAAAAGACGCATTTATGTGGATTCAATTGATTGCAATAATAATGACAACGTAGGAAAATGGCCTGTAAATGTGTCAGATGATCTTGACGATGCATGGAATGCGTCGGTAAATCATCCAAGTAAGATTGTACAATATTCTTAATGTCATGAAAAGAATAAGACATAGTGCGTTGAAACGTTGCACCAACATTCTTGAGACAAAAAGGTAGTTTATGGCATGCGAAGGTTCCTTGAGGGAAGATAAAAGCAGTCTTATGTTGATCCATAGGAAAAATATTGATTTGATTATTGCCGGATAAACCATCCATTAAAGAGAAGATTTCACTCCCATCACAGTCATCAATGATTTGGTCAAAAAAAGGGGTTGGATAATTGTCCTTGGGACAAGACTTGTTGATATCCCTATAATCTACACAAGCACAGAACATTCCTTGTTTATTTGTAAACGGAACAAGATAAGATACCCAATCAGTCAAAGCCACGGGATAAACAAAATAGGCTTTAAGAAAATTTTCAACTTCGAGTTTAATAGCAACATCTTTGCGTGGATGTACTGGGAGAAGTCTCTATCGAATGGGTTTAATGTCCAGGTAAGTCTTAATCTCATGTACAACAATATCTGGATCAATACCCGACATCTCTTCGTAACTCCAGGAAAAAAAGGTCACATAATTCTTGGAAAAGATCTTTATAAATTTGGACCTCATTGGTAGAACACGAGGCACCAATGTGAACATTTTCCACGACTCTGGGTTTAGTCAAAATATCTAAATGTATGGTGGTTCAAGGTTTACCCAAGTTCCCTTCATACAAAACATCATGTAGTGGTTCAAGAACAGGGGGAAAAGTAACAATAGTAGACAGATCTGAAATCCGTTGATAACTCTCTATAGTCTCGGGTTCCAGGTAGAGAATAGAACGATGATTCCCATCATCCCATGGGGTATCTTCCATAGACATGATTTTCATAAAAATTCCATCGGTGTGAAAAACTTTGTGAAATGGATCTGGAGATGTATCTAAGAGAGAATGAGGAGAGGGAGTCACCGATTGAATAGAATGATAAGCCAATTCTACCGAACTTAAAGGCATTCTTTCATTGTAATGATGACAATCGCCAGAGATAGGTACTATCCAAGGATCATAAGACTCATGGATTTCACTAGCAGTGTTTGATATCATGTTAATTGAGGTGAGAAAAGGAGTATAAATATCGAGTGGTGGAATGGGGAACGTACCCATTAACGATGAATCTTTTAAGATACCCACAATAACCGGGAGGTGTTTTTGCAATGAAAGGTACATTACTAGTACGAGAATCATAATTAAACAAGGCAAGTTGATCGACAGTAAAAACTTTTCCATGGTGAGGGAAACGTATCACACGGAAAAGAGTAGAAACAACTGCACACATGGAATCAATCCAACTACAGCCAAGTAGAAGGTTGCAATCGAGAGGTGCATCAAAGACCTCAACCTCAACAGTAACCGCTTTGCCTTCTAACGTAATAGATAACGAAGGAAGAACAGGATAAGGTTTGAATCCTGTACCATTAAATGCTTTAAGAGTATTGTGTGACTTGGTAAGGGCAGGAGACCCAATATCCTTCCAGCAAGTGACAGACATGATGCAAGTCGAGGCTCCTTCGTCAGTAACGGTTCGACAAATATTCTTATTTTCCACAATAACTTGTATTTGAAACGCTAATTGAGGATGAAACCTTGGAATATGACCTTCCAAGTCAAATATTATCAAGTTCATATCAGTAAGATCAATTCCACCAATAGCCTTTAACAGTGCCTTCCATTGTGTGGGACAACTTTGAAGGAATTAGAGAGCCAACATCGCAGAAGGTGCTTGCGCAAGATCTTCTACAATACTATAGTTTTGAGAAACACGTGCATGAGGATTAAACAATGACTTACAAACAACTCTCTTAGGAGGAGGACGAAGAACTGTGTCTAGACTCAGTCGTTCGAGATGAAGAGGACCGTTGGGAGGTGAAGTTGATGGAGGAGGTTGAGCTAAAGGAGGTAGTGAATAATCAACTTTATCTTTTGAAGGTGAATAATCTTTGGCTTGAGTAGCGACTGCAACTTCGTTCTTCTTAGAGTCACTAGTAAACATAAGTACATAAGATGTGGTAGAGGGAGAAGGTTTGTCCTGAATGACCAATTGAGCCTGCTGCTGAGAAGGAAAAGGTTGTGACAAAACGATAGGTGTAGAAGGTGTCCCGGTCCCTTGCAGGAACTTAGTAACCTCAACATGTCATGGACAATATTTTGTATAATGATCCTCACCATAGATAAGACAAGGATAACGAGGTTTTCACTTTTCTTTATCATCAATAGGTTGAGTCTTGGGTTTATCATATTGTTGATTATTATTTTTGTCCTCCTTATTCTTGCACTTCCCTTTCTTTTTATTTTGATTTTTACTGGTAGATGTAGATTGAACCAAATTAACTTAAGAATTTTTACCATGAGGAGGAATTGGAGGGGAATTATTTTGTACATTAGCAGTATTAGACTTGGGATTGGAATGACTGGATCGTTTAGACTGAGTCTCGGCGTGGAAAGTGCCAATCACGCCATCAGTAACATGAGAAGCTAGTGGAGGTGTTGGGGTTTGATTTGTAGATGGACGAGGTGCATCAGGGATCAATTCATATAGTGTTTCCGTTTATGAATAAATGAGATCCAAGTATTGAGCATGACTAATCGCCTGCTCTTCAGTGACGACACCACCCATGGAAACATCATAGGCTATAGGACCAATGAGTGACTTGGTAAACCACTCGGCTAGTAGTTGATTAGGAAGGGGAACTTTGATTAAGAATCTCCTCCTCCTCCACCCATGAATATGATCGGAAATATGAGTGGACGATAATTATTTAAATGAAATCAAAAATTTAGTTCCTGTCTCGTATCGAATTGGTAGCTAGTAATGCGTCAAGAAACCCATAGCTAAGGTATTGAATTCATTGAAGAATGCTCGTGGCAATTCAATATACCATTTAGTTGTTGAACCTCTAAGAGTTAGTTGAAAAAGACGTAATCTAATGGAGTCATCCATCAAAGATTTGGATGAACACCAAAGATGGAAAGTCATGATGTGATTATTTGGGTCTTCTCCTGATCGGTCGTCAAACTTAGGAATGTCTGATGGTAACTTAGCAGGTATGACCGAACAATAAGGATAATGAAAGATAGGATCATTTAAAATCCTGGACAAATCTGGTAAATCCAAAGTAGCAAAAATGGTAGTTGTTTGTTCACTTGAGGAAACTGGTAATTCTGAGGAGGTAGTCCCATAGGCATACCAGTAGTACCATAAGCAGTCTGTAGATAGTTAGAGGGTCCTATCAAATTCGGTGGTGGATGGTTTTTAGTCAAATAGCCAACTTGAGTTGGTTGATTGGGTAAGATTCTTTGGGAAGGAGTATTAGACTGAAAACCTTGACCCCAGGTAGGATTCATAGAACCTGGATATGGTTTCCCTAGATTAGGGGGTACAAAAGAATTAACTTGAGGAGGTTTCCCCCCAGGCGGTTGTTGATTTTATTGGAAAGGAAAATTCCAAGGTTGAGACTGTAATCCAGGGATATACTTCCCATACATTGGGTTATGGCCCCCAACTTGGGGTTTCCCCCCAACTTGGGGTTTCTCCCCAACTTGAGGTTGACCTCTAGCAGGAATTTGAAAACCAGAAGTGACAGAATGACGTGTGCCTCAAATTTGATTGGAGCTACTTGGGCCAGGACAATTAGATCCTCTAGGTGAAGGTGGGGGATGAATTCTAGGCCCCCCGGAGAGAACCTGAGTAGGTGTAGGAACATAACTACTATCAACATTATACCCAAGAGGAAAAAATTTATTAGCCCCTTCAGACGGATTCTGGGTAGGATTAGCAATAGATGTATTTAGAGCGTGATACCTAGGTGGAAGTGACATATTTGTTCTAAGAGGAAGTGGTGTTCCAATAGGAGCTTGGTTGATTACTGCACTTCTGGCAGAAACAAGCATAGCTTGTGGGACCATGGTAGAGATGGTGAGATGGAGAGGAAGAATTTTATGAGAACCAACCAATATTTGGTCTGAGACTGTGACAACATTACTGGTCGTGCTAGTAAAATGATCTAAGGGTACTGTGTAGGAAATAGACGTCACGGGCGTATGTGATGCCATAGGTTGATTAGAGGTCCTCTGGCGTAGATGACTCATTCCTAGTTTTTCAAAAAATATATTGTCCTGAAGAAGTTCTCCAAAGAGAACGAATAGGACCAAAAGAGCTAGGATCAAAATTTCCAGCAATATGAACCGGATTTGTAAATGACTCACTTTGAAAGAGCGAATCATCTACACCAGACTCTGCGTGAGGTCCAATAGGTATCCCAGTATAATCTTCAGCAACAATGTCTCTCGATGAATTTATCCAGAGCAAAAGTGGATCTCGTACAACACTCAATAATGGATTTACGAGAAGTATAGATTCCTCCAATAGAGTAGAACTTCCTATTTCAGAGACTACGTCATTATTAACTACTCCTTTAGGAGAACCCTCTAGTGAGTTAGGAAGCAAAGGAGTATATTCTTCTGGATATTCCGATGGTAACCCTTTCATCCTACGTGAATGAAAAGGACCGACGTTGGCCACACCAAATAAAGAATGAAAGAAAGTTATGGCCAACTAGAGAAACAAACAAAACTCACTAATAAAATCTAGATATCACACATGAAAACAAACCTTCTTATTTCGAAGTCACTAGTTGGTGATGAAATCCAACGTTGCGAAATCAAGGCAAGAAGGGGATGGGATAAAAAGGGTGGAAACATTACGTTGATGACCTACTTAACGGACTTACACCCTGGTGCAATATCCCACACACAATCATGGGTATACCCTCCAAGGAGCCTGAGTGAGTTTCGCCAATGTCGATTCCAGGTACCGTGAAGACTTGCCCCTTCACAATCACCTCATGTAAAGACTCTAAAGAGATAGGCCACTAAGGTTACCAATTACGACAATGATGCCTAGGGAAGCAGTCGACAGTCTGATCCACGTGCAAGGGCATGGTATCTAAGCCCGAAATCAATTTGAGAAGGTCCCCACATGATTTTCTTCTCATGTGACCCCCAATAATATGTGCAACCTCTACATCAAGACCAACAAAGAAGGGTGAGTAACTATGTCGGTCCTAATGCGACCTCGTGATTGAACCTTGTTTTAGAAGGGATTCCCAGGACAAAATGTAGCAATTGGATTTGTACTCTCCCTATCACAAGATACTATTGTGTGTTTTGATGCTTTGGAGAGTGTTCATTACAACCTATTCCAAAGCACTATCCTAGATAATGTTGGTGTAGAGAAGTTTTAGAAAATAAAATTTGCTAATAGATTTTAAAATTACATTGTATTTTAAAGGCTGGTGTTTACTCAAAAGGAAAACAGAAGTGAAACTGATGATATATTTGACCTTGACCCAATAAGATGCAATAAGAGATGAAATGAAAATGTTTCATTTAATGAACTCTAATTACAGTAGGGAGAATGTTTCTCTTTTCCAGAATACAAAGGCTATCAAGAACAACTTCTCTATCTTTGAATGATATGAATTCCAAAAAATCAAAGCTATCAACTTTTCAAAATTTCTCTTTTCCACAAATATATGAATGAAAAAATTTCTTACAAAGACTACTAAAGAGAATAATAAACTTTAGTTCTTTCCTTTTCAAATCAAAACAGATATGTAATGAATAAAAGAAAGAATGGTCTAAGAAAACTATTGCACTCTCAACACTATTCCCAAATCAAACTCATAATGCAAACATAAAATGAAATGATAAGAAAACCTTTTGTCGAATGCAAACAAATATAGTCTCTTAATCAATCAACAGTACAAAAAGTAAAAACAATCCAAAACTCAAAAGAAATCAAGGACTACTTATCAAACAAGCACCCAGGAACAAAATCTTGAGATTATACCCTTGTGACAAGAAGTCAAGAAACAAAATTTGCAAAGCTTGTAAAGAAGACTTTCAATCCTTGAAAATCAATCAAATCTAGACTTAAAAGTTGTAAACCAATCATTCACTAGTGTCAAAAGTTCATCCCAAGCAGTAAAGATAAATCTGGGCAAAGAAAAGAAATTTGACTGTCACCCAACAATTCCTACACGAATTGTCGCAGGATGTAGAGGGGTAAAGTGCGACGATCTAGGATCTTTACAGGCTGTCAAAAAAGCATAGTGCGAGATCGTCACTCTGGTATTCACAAGTAGAGTGTGACAGCAAGGAATCATCACAGGCTATCAATAAGACACAGTGCAACGATCTATGAATAAAAAGAAAAATGGGAAAAATGACAAAATTTCTCAATGAAATTTCAGGACCAGAGAGTCAAGATGGATCACCCACAGACTCATAGAATGAAATTGATCAAAAGAAGGTAGGCTAAAACAAAATAAGAAGCAAAAAACCGAAAAGAGGTCATATCCCCAGCATGGTCACCAATTTTGTTATCGGACAAATTAGTAAGTGCGGACACAAACTAAACTCCCTAACTTCCACAGGAAACTAGAACAAAACAAGACAGAATACAAACTTCACTTTAGACTTCATTGTCATATAAACTAGTTTAGAAAGGAATGAGATACATACCTTTTAAATGACTCTTGATCCTCACTAGTGTCATCCTTGTTGCTCCATATTTGGATTTGCAGGATGGTGAACCTGTTTAAGAATCACAAACCAACA
>JASDQU010012744.1:21811-32883 GCA_032191745.1 Picea mariana | reverse complement strand
AATGAATTCTATGTATAAGATCAAGGAGTTATACAATAAAAGCCAAGAAACTTTTATAGGGAAGAAATGCATTGATGTATTATATTAAAATGGAAAGCGAAGAATACAACCCATGCCTTGATGGTGCAAGATCCCTTTCAATGTCTCTTTGCTCCAACACACACACCTTTGCTCCAATTCCTTGATGAAGAAGATCCACAATATGACTTAGAGAGCTAAAGCAAAGCTATCTCAAGTATAATCTATAACATAATTCTTCATGCATATGCAAACTTTAGCCTTTTCCATGAGAGATCCCTCCTTATATAGGGTGAAAGAGGGATGGATAAGGAGATTAGGATGATCCCACTAAATCAAAGAAGTGATTAAGATCCAAACTGATCGAAGGCCACCTCATCTTCTAGAAGATTCCCTTCTAGAACATTCGTGAATTTTGACTTTTCCTTTGCTTAAGCATCGTCGCACCCTATGCATAGGCAGCCTACGACGACGTCGCCATCCATCTTTGGTGCAGAGTGTGACGATCAAGAATCGTCGCACCCCAAGCATAGAGCAGGGTGCAACGATCTTCCTTGTCATAGTTTTTGAGGGAGGAAAAGCAAACCACTTTTCTCTTAGAGAAAGTCTCTTTTAATATTTTCAGGGAACATGGAAGTGAGTTAAGCACATGTTGTCAGTTGATCACTCGGGTGACCAAAATAATATGTAATAGCCTATATCTCCTAGATACTCCATCATCTTCAAAAATGCTTGTGATCCAGCTAAATGGGGATGTTTTAGACAAAACCCATGTCATAGATTTTCTATATTCTTTTTTGTTTTCCCACAAATCTCCATGAAAGTTTACTACTGCAATTCAACACATTTTTTTAAACTGAAAACCCTTAATCATGGATGGAGACTACTATGTGTGACCTAGGTGCGAACCCATGCACGCTAACCATGATGGGGGTTAGATATCTAAAACCCATGTGACCATTTTCCACCTAGTTGCACACATATATGCAAACCTACAAACTTGGGTACTAGAACAACTAGAGGTACAATAACATAACTGTCAATAACCTTCATCGATAAGATTAGGCTAAATCCTTTCTAAATCATTAAAAACGAAGGAAATTATGAATATATATATATATTCTTTTTACTTTTCTAAGCTTGTTATGCACATTAATGTCAAAAGTGTGGGTAAATACGGAAATAGGAATAATAAATTTTGTGAAAGGAGGCCAACTTATGACATACAATATGTCAAATTGGTGCACCAACAGGTACACCACTTTCTTCTCATATTAAATTAACAACTAAATAGTGCCCCACTAGTATTGAAGAAAAAATAGAAATGTCCAAGATTCTATATGCTTCAACACTAGGAATCTTAATGTATGCAATGGTATGCACAGTCCTTGAAATTGCACATTTAGGGGGATTAATAAGTAGGCTTCTTGCAAACCCGGGAAAGGAACATTGGAATGTAGTTAAATGGTTTTTAAGATACATTAAAGGCTCAATTGATTATTTTTTGTGTTTTCAAGGTATTGATACCTTGTTGGAAGGATTTATAGATGTTGATATGGCAGGTGATGTGTATTATATAAAATCCAAAACATACTACATCTATATCTTTTCAGGGGTTGCAGTCTCATGGGTATCTAGATTGCAAAAGATGGTGGCTCTTTCTACCATAGAGGATAAGTATATTGCAACAACTGATGCATGCAAGGAAATGCTTTGGATGAGGAGGTTCTTGGAGGAACTAGGTCTACAACAAGAAAAGTATGTAGTGAATTGTGATAGCCAAAGTGCAATCCATTTTGCACATTGATGTTAGATATCATTGGAGTCACCAAGTGCTAAATGATGGGTTGTTACAGTTGGAGAAAATACACAAAGAAGACAATCAAGCTAATATGTTAGCAAAGATTTTTTCAAGGGATAAGAAAGAGATTTATAGTTACTTGGTTGGCCTAATGCAAACACGATGAAAGATGTTTTAGGATTGGATCAATAGCAAGGAGATAGAAATAAAAGAAACAATATTCACACAATCTTCTATTTGGTCTCAAGTGGGAGATTGTTGTATGTGAGACCAAATAAAATAAAATATAATACTTTTTATGACTTCTTCATACTTCTGGAATGTTACATTAACCTTGACTCAGGAATGAGTCATATGAGTTTAGTCTATAGTGGTGGTTTTGGGCCTGGGTTTTGGGTATCCCATGACATTGTGCCCATGGTATTTTTCTACCTTCACACACACACACACTTTCTCAAGCACAAAAATATGATAAAAAAGTTGGTGGTTTTTCCCAAGTATATTACTTGGCTTTCCAAGTCAAATCCGCGATGTTTTGTTCTTGTTTATTTTTTCCATTTTTATTATACTTGGTGTTTTTTTATCATGAAATCGATGTAAGTTTATTATTGAGTGATATTTATTTTCCAACAAATTCATATGAAAATAATCCAAAACATTATTATTACAATTCCAATGCTCTATTGAGATCAAAATCTTTCTCCCAATCACTTGATAAGTTCTCCTTCTTCAAGTTCCATAAATAAATTTATGGAAATGCAATAGACAAAATACCCCAATCCCCCTCTCTATAATACAAAGGTTCTATTTGTCTTAAACTCTTGACGTGTTATTTTGAATCTTGAATACCTCCGCTAGACTATTTAAGTCCCTTATACATATTTGTCCTTTTCTCTATAAGAACTTTATTTACATTTTCCGTAATCTTCAATTCTTCATAAAATGTCTTTCATATAACATTTTATTCATATGACTTTTCAATAGGAGCTTAAGGAAAATATCCAAGTGGTTACAATTATTTGTTCACGAGAGTGAACTTTCATAACAAGCAAAAAAATATTTTCTATAACGATAATGAATTCAGATCTTTTTCACTTGGAGTTTGATGCTGTTCACATGCAGACTTGCAACGTTTCAATTCGTGTTTGCTTCTCCTCTCGCTTTGGATGCTTCGTTTCCGGTATTGTTAGGGCTCCAGTCCTTTGTTCCACTTACAATTGTTTCCATTAGTCATTCTTTTCCTTTCCTAGTGCGTACTTTAATGACTTTGTTAAGTTGTTTATCAATTCACTATCTAATGAAAATAGTAAAAGTTAATACACACAATACCATAATTTTTTTTCAAACCACTAATGACTATTTTCTCCAAATTGAACTTTAAATCATAGTTAAAATGGATAACTAAATATTAATAAAATTCCACTTCTTCTTACATATTCTTACCCTATACAATGAATAAGATAATTTCTCTTCTCACATTTATTTTTCATAATCTCACTTTTATCAATATTAATAATAATTCCATAAAGTTAATTTGAGTTGAAGTCTCCCATTCCTTGTTTTAAAGGATTAACATATTAAATGAAATCCATCCACACATCAAAGTAAATACACATTGTATAAATTGGTTTGAATTTTAATATTGTTTTACTATGTATAAATAACAATCAAGAATGTCCAATGGTTAATATGTTTTGAAAAAAATGCAAAATTTTAAAGAAAATTTTGATATAGGTAGAAGGTAAATGATTTCAAAAGAATACAGTTAGAAATGTTATAGTGGTTAATATGATGAAGAATACAAATTAATGAGAAATGTTTAAGTTTCCAAAACTCTTAACATAATCTACTTCCATAAATCTCAATCAATAAAAATATTATTAACTACTACTTTATATGAAGAGACACGATGAATGAATAAATGAATGAATATAAAAATCTTTTAAGCATACAAAATAAGTTTTCTTAAAAAGACAATAGAAATTAATTGACACCTTAACAAGTACATTCACATTCTTTTTAGATGGTCAAATAAGTGAGAAAAAAATGATTACATAGGCATGTGAATTTTATGAGAAATAATCTAAGGGAAATGATTCTAATCTTTCTAATGAAAATGCACATGTGACACCTTAACAACTACATTCACATTCCTTTTAACTTGCTAGCTTGTAAGATAAATGAAGAAGAAATGGTTACATAATTATGAGAAATAATTTAAAGAAAATGATTCCAACACAGATTTCTTAGGAAAATGAATAGAGGTTAAGGAAAATGAATAGAGGTTAGTTCAAAATTATATAGAGAGGATAATTAAGCATGTTTCCAATGGAAATATACCTGATTCTCATGGTTTAACCACAATATGGAAAATTAGAGAACCATCATGGTTCATAGCCTCGTAAAATTAAGCATCTTTCCAATGAATGAACAAACACTTGATTCTCATGGTTTAACCACAATGTGGAAAATTACCTCTTTTTCAAGCTATTTGATACCATTTTAGAGAGAGAACTAAGTAATAATTGAGTAGAAGAGAAAAATGTTAGGGCTCCTTTTTAGGGGGTTTTTGGCCTAAGTATTCAAGCATTGAATACAAATCTTGAGGCAAATAACCAACTTTGAAAAAGAATAGAGAAAGTAGGAATTATGGTTGAGTGGAAAGAAGCTACTTTATATGTATATGAAAAACTCATTGTAGAATTGAGGGTTCCAATAAACTATAAAATTGGAAGGAGAAGTAAAAATCATGAGTATTATAGAGGTGAAACTAGGATGCACCTTCTCTCCAACATTATTTAGGCATATTCATAAAATTAGTTTAAAAAATGGATCATAAAGAATGGGGAAGGAGGAATACCCATAGCAATTTATGCTTTGTTGTTTTTGATTTTTGTGGATGATGTTGTGTTATTGAGAAAGCACAAAGATATTTTCCAAAAACATCTTGATACCATAAACAAATTTTGTATTTACTTTGAAATGAAAGTTAGTGTAAAAAAATGAATAGTAATAGGTATTTGTGTTAAGAATATAACCATCTCATTTAGTGGTGACAAATTGGAGGTAGTTCATTCTTACAATTACCTAAGCCTTGAATTTGATTGTTGTTATAATTGGAACTTTTGTGTGGAGAAATAGGAAATAAAGGGCATGTATTCCCTCTATTATTTATTTATTTTACAAGGAAAAAACACTTTCCGAGGGTGGGGAGGATAATAATCATTCCTCACAACCATCCAAGCTATACCCAATTGACATGAATGCCCTATATTATATAATGAATAGATGTAGAAAAATTCATCTTAAACAAGAATTTTGTATAACTGTTGTTTGGGCTATGGTTTTCTCCAAAAAAATCTTGGAAGAAGTTCAAAGAATTTATAAATTTTTTTTAATAGAGGAACTATGTGTTAAAATACAAACCCCTTACTCTATGATGTTATCAAACATGGTTTTTTTTACATGTAGTTCACCATAGCGAAGACCCATACTCACTATAACAAATATATGTTATATTTAGAAGAAGAGGCAATTTGCCAATTTATTACATATATTATCAGAAATAACAATAAAATTATAAATAAAGATATAAACATAGCAATCAAAGATTGCTTCTCTAAATTAAGGGTTGGTAGATAGGGTAATATAAATGAACCTCAACTAATAATAATAAAAAATCTAATAATAATAATGCATCAGAGAAAATCTGTCCACAATTTCAAAAAAATTCTGTCGAAACAAAAAATTAAGAGGAACATACATTCAAGACGAAATAAAATAAAACACTCAATGCACATGAAATATTTTTAGTTCTCAATCCCACAGAACCTTATTTTATATATCCATAGAGCACATAACGTTTGTGTCACTACAGAATCTTATTTGTAGATATACACGACAATGCATTTTGCACGCAAAGCAGAGCCTTATTCGATTTAAATATCTATGGGCCATCGTGATTCTGTGTGTAGACATAATCTGTATGTGCAGTTAAAGTACGCCGATTCAAACAATCTTCTTCATCCTCATTATTCTCGCACTCCTTTTGCTGCACCTCTTCTTTGCTATTACGTAACTGCAATGTTAATCGTTGAAAACAAAAACAAAGTCAAGGCGATGAAACGAAAAAATGAAGCAAACTCGGAAGCAACCAAATAAATATTTATTATTATCAAATGTTCGTAATGAAAAGAAGGTATACAGAATCTTACAGCTTTGTTTATCGCCAATTCTTCTTTCGTAAACAGTTCCGACCTTACCACGGAATTTCTCCGACTGCCTGAAAACGAATAAAAGATAAAAGATCGGTTAAACTGATATCAGATTCAGGCTTTGTCTAATAATTTGCACTTAATTTTTGCTGGAATTTCTTCTGACGTCCCAGACCACATATATCGATTCAAACTTATGATATAGAAAAACGAAGTCCCTAAATTTTACGTAATTGAAATTTGAATCCCTGCACGATGAAAGTTTGAGCCTGTTTCACAAACTCTCTGTTTATGCAAGTATGTTATGGTGCATTTTTATATTTGCAAATAATACCAAATACAGGCACAGTCAGTGTATAAGAAAAGAAATTCAGTCTTCGTGATATTAAAAAGCTGGAGGATGAAAATCAATCACTTATCAAAACTATCAAAATTCAGTAAATTCCTTATCATTTTTTGAAGGTCAGACAAGTTTCAATAGACTAACAACAATCATCATCTCATCATCATTAGTGGAACATACCTCCATTTCCGTCAAGTGGACGGATTGCAATTGCAGTTGCGAGAAGCAACATTACAAATATCATGAAAAGCCAGACTTTTTCAGGTTGTTCATGCTTTGAACTTCTGCAGATCATTTTTACCATTTCTTGATCCGGACGCCCGAATCTCACAAATTATAGGAGGAGCTAGACAGTACACAATTTCTATCGGATCTGCTGTCCTGATCAAACGAAACTTCAATTTATAGAGCCAATCTTTAATGTTGAATGTAGGATTGCAGGAATAAATCGTGTCCCCAAACAGTGTGTACACATGGAATTATGTAGAACCTCATATTTAAAAAAACACATGAAAAAGTCAAGAACGTCTCTAATGGCATCCACATCATACATTTATTTCTTTTATAGAATATAGGGGTGGCGTGACAACCAAAGTAAATGGTCCCTACGTTACTTCTTAATTACTCTAAATACTTGTGGAGATAATCTCCAACTCATTTGACCATAACCACAGTTTCGAAAACTGCAGGTGTAGATACTAGTCAGTCAGGGACCCGTTCCTTCATTAATTGTTAGTGGTTAGCAATATACGTGTTTGGTTTGGTATATAAATTGTTGGATATAATAATAATAATAATCTATTTTTAAGGTTATAATCAAGTCATACTAAATTAGTGTATGAGATTTTCTTGTTTGTGGGTTAAGGGATTCTCTTCACCTCAGCAATTTGATTCATAAAATCCACTGAGATAGACATATATCTTGACGTATATATCAAAGTAATCCAATCATGTATTATTACTCACTCTTGTTAGTTGGTATTACAAATAAATCTGTATTTGATATTAGCCACATAAATATCAGGAATTTGGCTGATGAAGAATCATTGACATATCAGTTTGTATGGTTTAAATTGTAATTTTAAATATTTGAATAGATTCAAAGTTTTGGAAGTAGTTCAAAATAATAGTTTATAATTTTTAAAATAGTAAATTTGTATTTAGCTGAAAATTCTAAACTAAATTTTGATTAGATAAAGTAAGAAAAATCACTAAACAATATAATGATTCTGTATCTCAGGTTATTTTGGATGAAATGTTATTTTTCTGTTGTTTAAATTGTATTTTTGAATATATAAATAGATTTAGCATGTCGAAAATTCTTTGAAACATTTAGATTATACAAATTTAACCATTCAAATCTGTTATCCATCCAAATTTAACTGATAAAAAAATCACTTAAATTAAATAAAAAAATAGTTAAAATAACAAAATAATATGATTACCCCTTATCATAGGTTACTTTGGAACTCGTTAAATTTATGGTGAAGAGTTTTAGTCTCCATCTAAATTTGGGGATGAAGAATTACTAAAATATTAATTTGTATTATTTAAATAATTGTAAATATTTAATAAATTCAAAGTGTCTAAATTAATTGAAAATAATAATTTTATAATTACTTAAATTACAAATGTATATTGAATTGAAAATTCCAAACCAGATTTAGATGAAATTAAATTAAAAACCCTTTGAAATAACAAAACAAAACGATCTAATGATCTGTATTCCACGTTACTTTGGAATTCGTAAAGCTTATCGTGAAGAATGGTTCCGTATTCATCAGAATCTCACCGACGAGGAATCGCAGAAATATTTCAGTTTGTATGGTTTAGATTGTAATTTTAAATATTTAAATAAATTCAAAGTTAAGAGATTAGTTCAAAGTAAGATTTTGTAATTATTAAAATAACACAATTGCATTGGAATGGAAAATTCAAAATAGTAAGAAAAACAGTTAGAATAAGAAAACGATATGATATTGGAATTTGTAAAGCTTATCGTGAACAGTTGTACTTTCAAAGCTTCTCTCTGGTGGTTGTTTTCGACCTCATAGAGTTTCGTGCTGTTTTATTATTTTAATATTACCAAAGCATTGTTTTGTTCTGTCCCCAGGAAAAAATTTAATTAGCGTACCTCCTTTATAAAACACTGAAGGGCGATCTTATCGAGAATGACAGTTGTAAAAGAGTTTCAATATGGAATAGGGAGGAGGCGGTTAAATCCATTTTTAAATTAGAGAGGAATTATATGAAGAGGTGGTTAAATTTATTTCTAAATTACAAAAAAATTTGTGGAATTTTTAATGTTTTTTTAGTATAGAAATTGTTGGAATATATAATTTTTACTTATTTAATATGTTTGCTAATGTATTGATAAGTAGAGTCAATCTTTACAGAAATTGTTGGAATATATAATTTCTACTTATCTAATATGCTTGCTAATGTATTGATAAGTAAAGTCAATTTCTACATGTCCTATGATCTTATTTTTAGGAGGTTGTTTCAGAGTAGGATTGGTGAGATCCTTGTTTAGTGTGTTGTTGAGATATTCTTTCAACCTATTCTTCTCTATTTGGAATAAGTTAGATTTGATAACAACCTATACACTATTGATATCTTGTGCACCTCCTCTGCATCGAGTGAAATGGGTTGCAAAAGTAATTGTTTGTGTAAAGCAAGTCTCGAGAGAGGGCCACATGCTGCACTAAGTTGTGGTGAAAGTGCAAAAGAATAAGCTCGATTTTGATGAAATTCGAGCTAGCAGAAGAGGAATGCCAGAGTTGAAGAAGGCATGTGGCGTTGCTTATTGTAGTGAAAGAGGAAGAGAAGCGCATGTGTGACCAGATTGTTGTAGAAAAGGAGATCGTTGCAAGGAGATAGCTACTTGGAGAAAGTTGAATGAAGCTGTAGATTTGTTGAAGAAAGAATAGTAGTGATCTGCTAGTGGCTTGCTGCAAAGCTGAGACGTGGAGGTGTTATAGTGAAGTGAAGTGTAGTGTCCATTCCGTTAGACTCACACACCCTCCAATATGAGATTGAGTTGTGAATTAACAAGTATTGCTTTTGATATTTTAGACTCATGACCATATTATAATATTATAATGTGAGTCACACATGTAATTGAATTTTTTTTTATGTAGTGGATCTAGAGAATACTTAAGTATGTACTTGAGCCATTGTATATCCCCTAATGTGAAAAATTCATGGTGATCTAAAAACCACTATGTAAAGCATGGTTACAGGTAATCCCAGAATACCTGGTGCATGGTTGAGGGTAATCTGAGAAAACCCAGAGCATGGTTACAAGTAATCCTAAAAAACCTGATGCATGGTTGAGGGTAATTCGAGAAAACCTAGAGCATGGTTATGGGTAAGCCGAAAAAAAAAACCCAGGTTGATGATGATGTGATGGAGGGGGAGGTATGAGGAAGAATGGTTGAATGAACCATGTAGTTAAAAATGATTCCTAGAGAACTGACGGTTACAACGGCAGATGACCCATGTATTCTGGTAGATGGATTCCTTTTTATATGGATGTCAATAATTAGATGCAGGTACAAGAGGAAGCAGAAGAAAGTTTGAAAGATTGAAGCCCTTTACACTAATGAAGATATGACCACACTGATATTTGGAATAAGTTAGATCTGATAACAACCTATACACTCTATATAATCGAATCCAAATGTAAAGAGTATTCAGATTTTATGTAATTGATTATTTGTGATTATTACTCTACTCTCCAGTTTTAATATAAACAAAATTCTAAAGAATCTTAAGTAATCACTTACCCTCTTAAGGTTCTTGGATCTTAATGGACTTTAATCATCATCATCATCATCAATTTAATGGATGAAAATTTTGATTAAAATTTAATGTTTTTAATTTTTAAAATATTTATATCAATATATTTAGAATAAATTAAAAATAAAATTATATTTTATTTAAAAATAATTATATTTATTAATTTAATTAGAAAATAATTTAAAATATTATATTTAAATATTAGGGAGGTCACATGTAGAACTTTACCACCTATGAATTAGATAAATTAGATAGAAATATATCAAAAGTTTTTTATTTTAAATAAAAATAGAAAGAAAAATGTGATTAAAAAAAATTAAAAATAATAAAATTGATTAGAAAATAAAAATAAATGATAGCCACTTTTATTATATATACATATATAAACATTGTGCATGCCGATTAGCTGATGGTATTGGCTCAGTTATGGTGAAGATGCAAGCATAGGAAGGCACCAGACGAACCTTGCGTTTCTTGAATATAGAAGCTTAAGCCAAAAGTATTGAGACATTGGATGGTGCTAACGGAACATATCTTCCGATTAAAATTCTTCCCTCGAACAAGACCTACATCTGCCCAGCCATGGGAACAAAATAAATGTCAATGTGGGTAAGCATTTGAACCCTTTGATCCCACTACATAATGCTAAAGATTTTGATTAAGGTAAAAGGAATTCATAGGAGGAACATTGTGATTTTGTTAGCTATATTAATTAATTTGATGAAGGAACCCGTTTTGATGCCATTTTGCTTGGTCACCGGGAAGTCATGGAAATCCATGATTCATAAATTAAAAACCCTATCAATCTAATCTAGGTGAAGGAGGCATAGAGTAAGAAATCCTCTCCATTAAATTAGGGTACAAAAGGTAAGAAATGTGTCAACATAGGAGCCCA
>JASDQU010012743.1:226636-238039 GCA_032191745.1 Picea mariana | reverse complement strand
TGCAGTCTCTTTTGACTTTCACTCATGCACAATTGTTAAATCTCTCAAGGACATTTTAGCTAGTTAACTGAAATATAATATATATGGTTGTAGTGGGTAAAATATTTTACAACATAGTTTCTTATAAATAGAAGAATTGCATTTATCTTTGTATGCAGAAGATAGATACAGTATTACTGAGGAATAATAGAATGTACAACAACACTGATTGTAACATAATTCAATTTGTAATATAAATCTGTGTTTTTCATGTATGTACAACAAACTCAGTTACTCTGATTTAATACTCTGTTCTACTCTAGTTTTTTGCACAGACTGTGTTTCTTTTCCAACATATAAATTCATTTACCATTTATTGAAGCTTGTGTAACAGTGATTTTAATCTCAGTTATGGAACACTTCAAATTCAATGAATCTGAGAAGTTCTAATTACAGTTTTTGGAAATATTTTATAGAACTAATATGGACAGAAAAAGAAGGTTTTTGTCAAGTTGATGGCACAACAACAAAACCTAAAGGTCATGCTAAATCTCTCAAGGACATTTTAGCTAGTTAACTGAAATATAATATATATGGTTGTAGTGGGTAAAATATTTTACAACATAGTTTCTTATAAATAGAAATATTGCATTTATCTTTGTATGTAGAAGATAGATACAGTATTACTGAGGAATAATAGAATGTGCAACAACACTGATTGTAACAGAATTCAATTTGTAATATAAATCTTTGTTTTTCATGTATGTACAGCAAACTCAGTTACTCTGATTTAATACTTTGTTCTACTCTAGTTTTTTGCACAGACTGTGTTTCTTTTCCAACATATAAATTCATTTACCATTTATTGAAACTTGTGTAATAGTGATTTTAATCTCAGTTATGGAACACTTCAAATTCAATGAATCTGAGAAGTTCTAATTACAGGTTTTGGAAATATTTTATAGAACTAATATGGACAGAAAAAGAAGGTTTTTGTCAAGTTGATGGCACAACAACGAAACCTGAAGGTCATGCTAAAGTAGCTGAGTGGGAGAAGAAATATGTCAAATCTCGCGCTTGATTGTTCATGAAAGGAGCACCATGGTAAAAGAAGTCAACGTAACGGTGCACAAGGCCAATGAATTATTTCAAGTAGAATTTTTTCTTGTTATCTTCTCCTTTTACTAATAATGAATTTCAGAGAGATGTTTGTTGCATCGAATCTGGTGCAAGGCATATGTTTCCCGATAAAAGGTCGTTCAAGGACTTACCTCCTGCAGAGTTTACATTTCTGGGAGATGACTGAACTTATGAAGTAAAAGGAATTGAAACAAATCTAATTTGGATGCCTAATGTAGGGATAACTTTGATTGAGAATCTTTTGTATTTTCCTAACTTATACCAAAATCTATTTTCTGTGAGTGCTATTGATAACGAAAACCCCGAGTGTAAAACAGATATCTATGGCAAATTTAACGGAAGTATATAAGAGTGTAAAAAAGAGTGTAAAACAGATATATAACGGCGATATCTAAGAGTGTAAAACAGAGTGTAAAACATAGTGTAAAACAAATATATCTATGGCAAATTTAATGGCGGTATCTATGGAAAATTCAACTTACCGGTGCGCTTGCAACGATGACCAACGTCGACCAACCGATGCGCTCCGACCAATGACGACCCTGCTCGGCTCCGACCAACGACGACCCTGCTTAGCTCCGACCAACAGATGTGGCCCCAACCAACACTGCTACACCTACCACTTCCCAAATTTGCGAAAAGCATTCCACAGTCGATGTGTCGGTAATATATAAACACTTTTTCGGCCGAAAGATAGTTCGACTGAACAAATGTTCGGCCGAACAATAGTTCGGCTGAACAATTGTTTGGTCGAACTATCTTTTGGCTGAAAGATTGTTCGGCTGAAACATTATTGCCGGAAAAAAAAATATTCGTCTGACCAAATTTGTACACGCAAATCGAGGGGGATGTTATTGCACCATTCGATTTGACGTTTACGTTTTCGGCCGAAAAATAGTTCGGCTGAAAATAATATCTTTCGGCCGAAAAATATTATAAGTTCGGCCGAAAAAATGTTTTTCGGAATTTTGGAGATCCGATTGTCACGAAAGTGTAACCCACCTTCGTGATTTGACCCTAAAGGAATATGACAATGTTGTAACAAAGCTAGGCATCCTAAAAAGGATTGTTGGAAGGAGTAGGAGTCCAAGGAAGAATAAAAAAATGAAGCAAATCTACTCAAAACATGTCCACCTATGATTTGTGATGTCTTAACAATTTGTAATGTTCGAATTTTTTTTGAAGAGTGGTAATTAGATTTTGGTGCTTCACACCATTTGTGTCTACATCAAAATTGGTTTTCTACATACCAAGCTATTGATGATGGTACTATTCTTATGGGAAACAATGTTTTATGTAATATTATTTTGGTTGGTATTATTGTGATTAATATGTTTGATGGAATAATAATAACTTTAGCAAATGTAAGATACATACCTAAACTAAAAAAGAGTTTAAACTCTTTAGGAGTTTTGGATTCCAAAGGTTACAAATTTGGAGGTCAAGGTGGAGAAGTGCAAGTGTTCAAGGGAAGTTTGATGGTTATGAAGAAAACACAGATTTGAAATATGTAAAAGATTGAAGGAAAAACCGAAACAACCAAAGTAAGAGTGGTATCTAAGTGTAACAACTCCAACCACCCAAGTTGGGCCATGCTACTCTGAATTTCACTATGGAGTTTCTACTCTACTATCACTTGAGGTAATGCACTCAACCCAATTTGATTCATGACACACAATTTATAGCAGTGGAAACAACATTCTCTTTTTACACAATCTTGAACAGTGGAAATAACTCACTAACCGCACACACCAACATATTGATCACTTGACATACTATATGCATGTCCATCTAGACGTCATGTACCACTTTTCATTTGCACAACCCACATACGAATTAAGTCTCCTATGCATGAAGGATACTTTCCTTCACACCCAATTATCTAATTTTGTTCTTGAAGACTCGTATCCAAAATCACAATTTAACTTAACATGAAAGACTAACCACATTTTTCACATCCATGCACAACTACAGATGTAGGATATAAGCACCATATTTACATATATATAAGCTATATTAATTAGTATGACAACAAATACTTATATGTAGCTACATACAAGAATTATGCCAATCAAGCATAGACAAATATGCACACACTAAACAAGACAAGTACATAAAGAACACTAATCTTTAATAAGAGTCACCAACTACGCACATGACTCAGATGTTCCCCCCAACCATAGACATTGTTTCTCATAAACATTCAACAACAGGTCACCCTCGAGGTGGGGCTCAAACTTGACCTAGGAAAAATACATCTAGTGCCACACTAAGGTGTGACTCTCGATATAATTGCTTAGTCCTAGGTGTCCACTACTACAACTAGCCCACAGTCCCTCATTCCCCATGCACCTGTCACACCCAAGGAAGTGTTCCCCTTATGTACTCAACAGTCCTACAATTTCCCCACTTCCCTTCCGAGGGTTACTAGAAACAATCCAAACACGAAGTATCCCATCCCCGTATCTAATTCTCAACACCCTAGGGAACAATTCTCAGCAAAACTCTTGCCTAGAGAGTATGCTCATGGGTCTCACAACCACTCCAAAACAACCAATATCTCACCCATCCTCCTCGACAGATAATTTGGTTTACAACTCCCCAACTCCATGCAAGATTCTATAGGAAGGTAACTTAATTATTTGATTTTCCATACATTGTGACCCCCTACTACTCACGAGAGCGGAAATATCGCTTCCCCCACATGGTTAATCCCCCCCAAACAATAATCATAATGATGATACTAATAATAATAACACACAAAATACATTAAGGCCACCAATATATATTTCATGCCTTCTACTTGACACTTGTCACCTTTAGAAGTAGCTTTAAGCCACTTGGTGACCCATTCCCATCCTCGAGAACTTAAGATAAACAAATATCCATAACATTACACTTTTCGAAAATATTATTAAAATATTCCCTCCTTTTCCCTTTTTTGGTGGAGTTGCCCCCCCATATTTTTTCATGTGAGTCAATCTACACACAACGATGCAATATTATATTAACAACCATGATTATGTTTACATAGATAGGCATAATGACCTATTCATGAGTGTCATAATTAGACAGGCTCTCTGACCTCATTACATGTATAACTTTGTTATGCGCTAATTTCCAGTCATTCCTGTGCACTAAACCAAGTGCGTGTAACATGGTTCAATAAGTGCCCTCACCGAGGTGCGCACAACACATAAAATGTGCTCACCCCATATTTTATAGTAATTATTCATGCACTACTCTAATGCGCGCAACATAAAAAATTAATCTGGATTAGATCACCACCATAAATGTTCATTAAATTTACAACAGGTACCAATCTGCTCACCAGCCTTTATGTACAACTATAAAGGGTTGCCGAAAGGGATGATTTTAAGGATGGAAATTTATTTTGAAATGTAGAAACCTTGCTGAATCTTACTAATCCTTCATATTCCAACTATAAAATGTTTGCGATATTTTTGTAAAAATATTCAAATTTCTAAGGATTTTATATAGTTTGTATAAAATTTTGGCAATTTTTAAGGTAAAATAATTTTATCCTATAGAATTTGGGCGAATAGTTTTTAGAATAACGAATCATTTTTTGGGAAAAACTATGGAAAATTAGCCTATGAGCGGAATTCAGCCCCTAAAATCATCCCTGTCAACTTGTCGATTAGGGAAATTACAATCCCTCCCCCTTATTTATGCACTATCCTTAGTGCATCATATACACATATACATACAAAATTTCAAAAATATTCAAACAGATGAGGATACTCTACTTGCATAGCATCCTAACATTCCCAAGTTGCATCCTCGAGACTATACTAGGTCCATCAAACCTTTACTACTTCCATGGCTCGATTCTAGAGCTGCTTGACTTTCTAATCTAATATGTAAACCGATCGCATTTGAAATCCACCTTTTGACTCAAGCTGTACCACATTCTAGTCAAGGACATGATTAGCATGAGGTACATACTTCTTAAGTAGTGACACATAGAAAACACTACGAAGATACAAGGAGGTAAGAAATGCAAGCATATAAGTGACAAGGCCAATCCTTTCAAGGATTTCAAATGGCCCTCAATAGCATGCTTCTAACTTAGATCACTTTACCAAATTGAGGGAACTACACCTAGTCTTCACTTTCATAAACACACGATCATCCACTTTAAAATTTATGTGGGTTCTTCCTTTATATGCACAACTTTTCTACATGTCTTGGGTAGCCTTTAGATTATGCCTTATCTTTACCATCTACTCGTTCATTTATTAGAGAAAATATGGTCCAACTACTATGTGATCTGTTGGGTTGTCCCAAATCATTGGTGTGTTGTAATTCCTACCATAAAGTTCTTCAAATGGGCTCACATTTAAATATGTCTGATACCCATTGTTGTAAACAAACTCTACTAAATGCAAGTAGTCTTCCCATTTTTATGGCTTATCCATCACATACATCCTCAGCATGTCCTCAATCACCCAATTTACCATCTCAGTCTTACCATCTATCTCAGGGTGATATGCTTTGTTCAAATTCATACTTATTCCAATTCCCTTGAATAATACTTTCCAAAATTTCAAGGTGAACTTGGAATCTCTGTCGGACACAATTTTCTTAGGTACAACATGCAACTTAGCAACTGCTCGCATGTAAATCTCAGCAATGTCTAGGTGGATAATGAAGGGGATTTATAGGTTTAATTAGTACGCATCCTGGAACAAAAAGTCAAAGTGTTGAAAAAATACATAGGTTTGGTAAAGGTTTAATGGATATGCTACTGTATTGAATAAGCTACATGGGAGTATGAAGAACACATGTGGGAGGAATACCCACAAATTTTGTCAATTTTAAGTAAAACAAAATCCAAGACTCCATTTTGTGTAGTGCCCTGCATCGACTGCTAAATTAATGGCTCATAGCTTGGGTTAATCATGATAAACAAATGGTGCATTCCTTTGGTTAATCATGATAAATGAATGGTGAATTCCTTTTGTCAACGGGCTCAGAGGAATAAGATAATTTGGTTGGAACTATTGTTGGAGTTGTCAAATTGTTGAACCTTATTTTCTCATAATTGTGATGTAAATTTTCATATATATGAATATCGACATAGCGTGCGTAAGATGCACAATTGTAGGGGAGGGATAATGTAACATCTCAATTATTATCCCCAGTTTAATTAATGCTTATGTAGATATAATGTGTGGCTATGGCCTATTAGGATATTTAGAAACATAGGAGTTAGTTAAGATCTACTTGGTCTAATGTGTTGTTAGGTAAAAGTGTGTTTCTTTAGTATGCATTAGTATGCATTTGTAGTTAGGAAATCTGACGATCACGATATGTTACTGACATAGAGTGATCCGACGTTTCATATTATACTCGATCTTAATGACCATTGATATGTGACTTAACACCCGATTGGTCCATGATATCTATTTAAAGAAAATGGAGGTTCATTTTTCGATGATCGATTGTGAGAAAATATCTTGTAAAATATCTCTGTAATATTTTAGTTTTGCATTAATAAACTGCTCCAAGTGGCCACGTTGGCTGGGGCTGTGGATGTTTCCCCATAGGGGTTTTACCACGTCAAAACATCGATGTGTTCATATTTGATCTGGTTGTGTGAGTGGTTACTGAAGTTTTCCATCCTCGGTTGGAATACCTGTGTTGTCGAACATGGTATCAAAGCTTGTTTGAAGACCTGCTCCTGTTGTAGATCGAGATCGTGAAGCCGAGTTGACTCATATCTATTTTCTTCCATTTATTTACATTTCTAGGCTGAGAGGACTATTCCTTTGTGTTCATAGCGCTCATTTCAGTCAGGAAAACTTTACATTTCACTCGAAAAGTTTTGTGTTTTCCCAAGATACGGCCATTTTAGTCATATCCGAAGGTATAAAGCCTGAATACCCATTTTTAAAATTTTTGCAGAGTATTATTTTGGTTTTATTTTGGTTTTATATTATTTATTTTCGGATTGCTACTCTTTTAGATCTGCATATGCTATTTTCCCCATGCCCTATGCGATCTCGGAAAATCATAAACAGATAGGAAAATGTGCATCTTCCAGGTAAGCTAATCAAGATCTAACCCTTGTTGTCATCAAGAAGCGAAATTGTTTCTTGTGTCAAAAGAATTTTTTTTAGCACGCTCTCCAAGGCTGTCTTCAACAACAACAACAATCCTCCTGCTAAACAATACAATATGTTTTGCTAGACCATTTGCTTAAAATTTGTCTTATTAAGTAAGCAGTCTTGAGTTCAAGTCTCTCTTTTTGTTACTTTTTTTGAAAAAGTTCATGCTAAAATTGTAAAGTGTATTTCACTCAAGTATAAAGATGAATCACTATAAGTAGCTTTAATATTTTATTTTAGAGTTATTTATTTTTCATGCATTTTTTCTTTTATAAGGTAACTTCATTGTAAAAGTGATCCCCACTTCTATTTATAAAAGTGGGTCAATTCATAAAGCAACTTAAACCATCACATGGTCATTTGGTTACTGTTTATGCCTATTTTAAAAAGGGCATAACTCTCACATCTGAAATCCATTTTCAGTCCCGTTTTTTTAAAACCGCCTAACTTTTCAAGATATTTTCCTCAAGATCATCAGTTTTAGTTTTTAAATCCATATTATCTGCATATTTAATATGGATTCTACAAGTAATCTCTTGCTTACCAGCACTATTGGTTTTTTCCTACTCTTCCTTCCTCTATACTTTCTGAGTTATTGACCTAGGGTTCATTTCATTCGGGGTTCCAACAAAGCCTCTAAAACTATCATCCTCCCTGGTAAACTAGAAGGCAACACAGCACACAGAGTGTGTTGCACAGTCTCACCCGAGAGAGCTTTAAATGGGTGGTTGTAAGACTCAGGTGTTTACAGCCTAGGATTAAGTATGGGATAGGAAATCGATATTCAGAGCCATCTACTGTACTCGTGATTGCAACCTATTGTATTTGTGACTATGCATTATCTTCCATGATTTATTCTCTTAACAACACAACCATAATTCATATCAATGTAATAACTCATTCATTCATTCATTAAATACAACGATTAACTGCTAAAGAAGATAAAGATTTTCATCCATTCATCACATTACATAGATGTTTACCATGGTTCACCCCCCTCCTGGGCTACTTCCATAAAGATTTGTCTCTTGGCTCTTTTATTATGGTAGTTCTACATATTCAACGACGTGCACTTACAATTCCCCTCAAATGGGTAAGATATTTGTGAGGTGAACTAGATCACACCAGGCTCCTCAGTTTGCGCTCTAATCCTTAGATATTTTGTCTCTCCTGTCCTCTTATCTCAACAACTTACAAAATAGTACATAACAATATTACAATTTGCATGGACTCATGCATATCTATGATGTAACAATGCAAAACCGAACTAACAAGAAGGAATCCCCCTATGATACCTACGTATCTATATTTATATATATATATTGGGGTCTTTGGAAGTTTACAATATATTACCAAAAACCTAACCCTACTGACATTAACTCTTCCTCCCATGTGTGCATGTTGTTCTTCCTTCCAGTTGTCACTTTCCTTGTGCACGCCTTCTTGCATGTGCACGTGCTATGTTTTTCTCTAGTTGTTACTTCATTTTCTGCACACTTTCCTTCCCCACGACCATCCTTCTTTCCACTTTGACATGCTGCCAACAGGCTCCCAACACTGACATGTGGCTCATCCCAAGCCACCTAATCCGTTTGAGCTTACTTAATCTCCTTGGTGATCATTTAGAACTTTTCCTTGAGATCTGTGTTTGTGTCAGTGCCTGCACGATCTTATCCTTGATTGTGTCCACTACCTGGAATGCCACTTCATCGCTCAACAATCCTACACATTCTTCCTGGGTCTGTGATATCTGTGTCTTAGCTTCCTCTGCCTATGCCAGTACTTTTTCTACCTTCTCCTGTAATGGATCCATTTGATCTTGATGCTCCCATTTCTCAGTTTATGCAGAGATTGTCTCTGCCTACAATTTCTTAATCTCCTACATCCCTTTGACACGTTCTAGGATTAGTATGGTCTTATTCTTCTACTTAAGCTCTTGGATCACTGCATTGATCCTTTCGTCTTCCTTTTCCCACTGTTGGACCTGTGGATCTTCCTCCAACCTTATCGAAAGCTACATTGCTTTATCAAACAAGTCAGCTGCTGTGATGACCTGCTGCTCTATCTCCTGTAGCTGTGTTGTTGCTTCCTGCTTCCTTTTCTCCTTCACTATCGGTGGAGTGGTGGGTATGAGTTATTCTCGGAGATTCTCGATCTCTTTTCAATATTTCTCGATGGTCTGCACAATCTAATCAATATTTTCTGCTACTGGAATTTCGTGCCCTTGTGCGGTGTTTGGAAGTTTCTCAAAAATTCCTCCTACTCTTTGCTCCAGTTTTTTCCTGCGATATTTTTCCTCCTAAGTTTCAAACTTGGCCTGCTCACAAACGTTTTCCAGCACCTCCCACTTCTTTGTTTCTTGATATAACTCGACTAAGTTTCTTTGTGCACGAGACTGTACCTTGTGGTTGACGCTAACCTACAATTTGTGTAGCTCCCTTGATGGCATCCACGTCAACACCAATTGGATGTGGTTTAAGTCCTTCAAGGGTGTTTTCCCCACAATTTCATTCATGCGCAACATGCTAGGTGTGATGTAGATTGTTTCATTTGTGTGTGGTAATGAGTGGACTGGAGCTCGTTCTTCTACCTCCGCTCTTTCATCAGTCGGTGGTGATGATGGCTCCATGCTTCTGCTACTGCCTGCTATTTTTACTTCCCCGAATTTCTTAAGAAACTGTCCTATTTATTCCATCTCTTTTTGCATTTTGTCCCTGTGATGTGCTGTATGGTTGAAGTACTTGGCTAGAAAATCCTAGACCATTCTAGCGATCATGTCTCCATCGTCCTCCGTAATCGTGTATTCTAGAGGTGTTCATTATGCCTTTGAATTTTTTCACATGCCTCCTTCCTGTGTGGCTGGTTTCTTAGTTCCCCCTGGGTCCTATGTGTTGGGATTTTAGGCGGTCTGATCCTACACTTCCTTAGTCTATTTTTGTTGTTCCTTGGGCAGTTGTGTATTATCCTTCCTCCACTTTTGGGTTCCTGCCTTCTTTGGCCCTTTGTCTGTCTGTGTTGGCTTGCCCTGGCATGTTCTTGGTTTCTTGGGCACTTGGTTTTCCAGAGGCTGCGTTTCTCCCTGTTCTGCCTCTTCTTATGTTGTTCCTTCTGATACTTCCTGGGTGATGGCTAGAATCTTCCATTCGTCGGGCCATTCACTAATGACCATATTGATATCACCGTATGTAATGCAGTAGCACATCTGTAGCCATTGTTTAGACGGATCTTGTTGTGCCTGTATCCACATTGCTTGTCATGTGGCCTCGAAATTGGTGATGTCTGCATATCGCATGACAACCTCATGTGTGATTCTCCATGATTGGTTGATGGCTTCCTGTATGTCTCATAGGTATGCTTCAAATATGATCCCATTCTCCCTCTTATTCCTGGTGTTTGGCCCTTCTTTCAACAATAGATACCTCACTCCCGCTGGCTATGGTCTGGTACAAAATACTATGTACCCTGGTTCTCACCATCCCATGAAGGTTATTAAGGTAATCAACTATGAATAGTGGAACTCTATACCTAGGTCCTGCACATCTTTGTAGTCCTCTTGGAATAGGTTCAATAAGTAGGGTGCCCAACTCATTGAGGTGCCTTTTGCGCACTGGGTTGTGACTGCAATGACTCCAACTGGTACTTCCTCTTTGTGACATTTTCTTAGCAATTTGCAGGCTAAAAATTTTGCACCCAATTGTGTGGCCACATTGTTGATTTGTTTGATGATGATGCTTCTCGTTCCCCTAGTGGTTCCATACTTCTTTATTTATTACGCCAATGGTTCATGTGGTATCCTTGAACTCTCTCTATTTTCTTTCACCTACGGCGCTATCTGTCTCCTCTGTCTTCGTGAATAAACTATGGGCTCCTGCGTCCGTGTATTGTATGGATTTCCCATGAAGCTTGTCAAGTACGGTTCCTTGGTTATGGGTTAAGTGCACCATAATTGCGGATTCAATGCATATTTGGTAGTTTCTTACTTACCATTACTCATTTTGTCCCATATTATGTTGGTGTGATTAATGTGTCGTCCCATAGGTCCTTGCCTCTCTTTAATTTTGCCTAGTGTCGTCCTGTCATGCGGATTTTTCTGCCTTTCTTTTTCCCTCTTTTTTCCCTTTGTATGTATCCATTGTTCTTGCCTTTGCCA
>JASDQU010012743.1:209158-226580 GCA_032191745.1 Picea mariana | reverse complement strand
GCACGGTGGGTGGTTGACTGTCCTTGTATAGCTTTAGTCGGCTCCCATTGATCATTCCTCTGATTTATGCGCATGCTAAATCTCTTAATTGTACATCTCCTTCGTTTATGACATATATTACTTCATATGGTCCTAACCAATGCATCCTAAGCTTTCCTGAGTGTTGAAACAATTTACGATCATACACTAATACTAGATCTCCTTCCTTGAACGTTTTCTTCTTGATGTGTCTATTGTTCCAAGATTTGTCTCTTTATTTCTACACTTGTTGATGGAATCCTGCTAAGATTCGATCTTCCTCCATGGTCAATAATTGATTCAATCTCTCCTGTATTTCGCCTCATTCTATCATTTGCGTGATGGATGCTACGCGCAAGATGGGTACTAAAAATTCTAGTGGCACTACTGTTTATTGGCCATAAACTAGTTTAAATGGTGTGTGCCCTGTCAATTTTTTTCATGTAGTCCTGTATTCCCATAATACTTATAGTACTTTAAGGTCCTAGTCATCCTTGTTGATGGTACAAATCTTTGTTAGTGCGTTCTTCAGAATTTTGTTGAAGGCTTCCACTATGCCATTTTCCTGTGGATGATACTGTGTTCTCTTATGGTGATGGACTTTAAACTTTTCATTCATCATGCAGATGGTGTTGTTTATGAAGTGCATTCCTTGTTTGCTCATTAACACTCTTGGGCACCCAAATCTAGTGATTACTTGGTCAAACAAAAAGTGTGATGTTGTCTCTGTGCTGCAATATTTTACTGGTGCATCTTCCACCCATCTTTTTAAATATTCCATCGTGGTGATGATGTACCTTGCTCCTGTTCTTTTGGCTGGTGGTTTAATTGGTCCCACAAAGTCTATGGCCCATTTTTCAAATGCCTGTAATGTTACTTGTGGTCGTAGTGGCATTTCGTCCCTTCTATTGGGTTTGCCTACCCTTTGACAGACATCACATCATTGACAGTACTCCTTCAAGTCTCTATGAATCGTTGGCCACCATAGTCATGTGTGTAATACCTTCTTCACAATGTCTTTACCTGCATAGTGCCCTCCTATTATTCCCTCATGGGCTTCTGCTAAAACTCTTGGTCTTTCATGCTCTAGCACATATCTTCGCAAAATGTTATCTGCGCCAATTTTGTATAGGTGTCCCACAATTAGTTGATAGTCGGCCACGCGAACTACCAGGTTATTCTTTTCCACGATGATATATTCTTGCGGTGCAATACCTGTACTCAAGTACTGAATGATATCTGCGAAGTATTTATCAACAATCTGTACTAAGAATAACTGTGCATCTAGAAAGTTGTCTTCTAGATTCGTAGGTTCTTCTCCATTTGTGACCCTTGATAGGTGGTCAAGTCCTGCATTCAATTTTCTTGGTTTAACTATTACTTCAAAGTAGAATTCTTGAAATAGAAGTAACCATCGACAGATTCTCCCCCCCAACACTAGCTTGTTGACTAGGTATTTCAGGGTTGAATGATCTGTGAACATCTTAAAGTGTTTTCCCAATAAGTAATGCATGAACTTCTGTAGTGCATAGAACATGGTTAGGCCTTCTCTTTTGGTCATGTTATAGTTCTATTCTGAGTCGGATAATTTTTTTCTCGCAAATGCTATCAGGTGGTCCAAGTCTCTCGCTCTTGGTTGCGCCAATATAGCTCCAAGTGTTATCGCTGATGCATCTACATGCACATGGAATGTATTTTCCCAGTCTGAAAATACTAATATCGACGCGGTAACCATCTTTTCCTTCAAGGTATCTAGACTGTGTTGACACTTATCATTCCACTAAAAATTTGTATCCTTCCTTAGTATCTTTTCCATCGGTGTTGTGATCTGTGCATATCCTTTGATGAATTTCCTGAAGTATTTGGTATGGCCTAACGTCGCTCTTAGCTGGAGGACTATTTTCGGTGGTGGCAAGTTAACAATGACTGTGATCTTTGCCGGATCTACTAATAAACCATGTTTGCATACTATGTGGCCCAATAGTATCCCAAACGATGTTCCAAATATGCATTTCTTAATGTTCAGTGATATCTGGCACTGTCTGCATCTTTCTAACATCAGTCGTAAAACTTCCACATGGTTTTTAAATAGACTATATACTGTCCAATCATCCAGGTATACTTCAAGAAAGTGATGGATGAATTCCTTAAATGCAACAATGACTACTTTGGAGAATATTGTTGGTGCAAATACAAACGACATGACTGTGTACTGATAAGATCCCCATTATGTTGCAAACGTGGTCTTGTGTCTATCCTCATGTGCCATCTTAATCTAGTGGTAGCCCAAGAATCCATCGGTGAATGAGTAAGCTTCATGTCCTCCCACATTCTCTAATACTTTATCCATGAATGATGTCGGGAATGGGTCATGTAGGCATGCATCGTTCAACTTCCTCAAGTTGATGCATATCCTAATACCTCCTTGTTTCTTGTCGTGTACTACCATTGGACCTATCCACTCTGATTCCTCAACCGATTCTATGATGCCAGCTTTGAGCATCCTGTCGATCTCAGCTCTGACTTTCTGTTTGTATATTGGATTCAACCTATAGGGTCGCTGTCTAATAGGTCTCGTGTCAGCGCTAAGTGGTATCTTCATTTCTCCTAGTTCTTCGACTATGCCCTTCATCTCTATAAATGTTGTGGGAAAGAGGTCACTGTATTCACATAACAACTCTGTGATGCTTTCTACTGTTTTCTCGTCTCAGTAATCTTAAATGATGGCCATTTTGGGTTGCTCATTTCTCCCAATGTTAACTTTATTTACCTTAACCAGTGTAGAAACAACTTCTAATTCTATGGGTGGTAGCTCCACAACTCTTTCACCTTCTACTTCTCTGATCTGAATATCGCGCAGGTCATATTCATCTGGTGCTTCTTCTTGTACATGGTAACATGCTAGTAGTTCTTTGAATATTTGTTTATTCCGTTGTTGCTCTTCTATGATAAGTTCTATTTCTGGTTCTTTAATGAATATTACTCCTCTGATCCATCTAAGGGATGCATCTATGTTGGGGTTCTCATTCTCGAATGAGAAAGTATCTGTAAAGTTTAGTTGTAATGTCGTCCAGGCCGTAGTTCCTTTGTGCAATTCCTAGTCCGTATACCAATTCACTAGTATGCCCTCTATAATATGTATGAAATGATGAGGCCATTCCTCTAGTGGTGTCATTTTCCACATCATTTTGCACTTCTCCCCGTGTTTTGTTGGTGTCCCTTGTCCTTCATATTTCTTTTGTTTGTTTCTTTTCTATTCTACGTCGAACCTTATGCATGGAAATCACTTACATTGATACCGGTATGTGATTGTCTCTTTGTGCGCACCCCACTATCTTGCGAGTGTGGCCTTGAGTGCTAAGTCCAGTGCTAACAGTCTCTGATTATCTAATACCACATCTTCGTATTGTGTCAAGAATGTTTCCAAATCGTTTATTCCGTGGAAACTGGGTGGTTATCTAATTTTTGTGCCTACCCATCTTACTGCATGGTCTATTCTTGCACATCTTCTCGTGAATACTTTGTGTAGCATCTGCTGCTAGTTCTCTAATCCGATGTCTGAGTCTGTTGCACATGAAGTAATGCTTCGCCAACTGAGTACCCCATATGTAGTTGAGTTTACATAATCCTCATCATGTGCAGTTGTTCTATACAAATGGTCTATTTCCTCTAAGTCTAGGCAAGTAGGTTCTACAAACCTCTCCCACTCTGATGGGTCTAATGGTGTGATGAACCTATATAAGTTGGACTCAAATGTCATTTTACTGGTTTTGAAATTGATTATGGTCTGGTTTTCAAATGCCCAATCCAAATGAAGCCTTGTTGGGTAGGGTGTTATGTCGTCCATTATTTCAATAACTTTGAAATCTTCTTTAGTGCGCACTCCATCAAGATCTATCGTCACTCCTTTCAGTCTACCTATTGGTAGGAATCTGTGTTGGTTTGCTAGTTTCAATTGGATGTTTGATTATCCCAATGTTGTCTCTCCCAGGCATTTCCATGTCTTTTTTGGTAATACATTCACCTCAGATCCTAGATCCAATATGATGTCTCCCATATTGAAATCCCCAATGTTATCATTCAATCGAAATTCCCTACTTGTTCTTCTTTTTTTGTGTAGGTGATTAAGTGTTTTTGGTTCTATCTTTTCTTCCATCTCGTTGCTACATTTATCTAGGATGTTTTGCAATATANGCTAGTTTCAATTGGATGTTTGATTATCCCAATGTTGTCTCTCCCAGGCATTTCCATGTCTTTTTTGGTAATACATTCACCTCAGATCCTAGATCCAATATGATGTCTCCCATATTGAAATCCCCAATGTTATCATTCAATCGAAATTCCCTACTTGTTCTTCTTCTTTTTTTGTGTAGGTGATTAAGTGTTTTTTGGTTCTATCTTTTCTTCCATCTCGTTGCTACATTTATCTAGGATGTTTTGCAATATATTCACAGATGAGGGATCACTTAATAATTTTACACATGATTGAAAAAAGCCTTTCATTGTACTTACTTGTCCCACGGATTGCATCCCATTGGTATGATCCAGTGATATCATCATCTCGTATTCTGGTTCTTGCTTGTTTTGTTGTGCAGTTGAAGTTGTCGCTATGTTCGCCTTCTGAAACTCTTGTCTGGCCTCTTTAAATATATCATTTTTCTTTTGTGCATCGAATTGTTTCCTTGGTTCAATGTTTTTCTTTACCCATTGGTTTTTCGTTGGTTCTTGTCGAACTGCATCAGTGCTTGTTTTATCTCCTCCTCGAGTAACTATGTTGATGTTCTGTCCTTCATCCCTTGCTTTAGCTGAGATCACTGAACGTTGTTTTTGTTTTGATTCCTCTTTTCCTGAATCTTTATGAGTAATGTCATACATTCCTCTGTATCATGGTCCAATGCGCAGCAATACATACAAGTTGCTGGTGGAAGTGGACATTCCCTTGCATAATTTCCCGGTTGCTGAGAATTATGACATGTGACTGGTCCTCTACCTCATCCGAAACCTCCTCTGGTTCATCCTCCTCCTCTGTAGCTTACTCGATCACCTCTTGGCGTGTTGTACTAAGGTGCCTGACTATACTGCACAATATTGTACTGAGGTTGTTCTAGGTTGTACCGTGGCTGCACGTTATTGTATGGTTGTTGCGTAGTATTATATTGTTGCTACGCAGTGTTGTATGGAACTGGGACTGGATTGAATTGTGGTGCTTATTGCCCAGTCATCATTTCGACCTATACTCTATATGCATCAAATGTCCTTTCTTGCATCAACTCGGTAGTTCTGCAATCTTTATCTTCGTGGCCCACTGACTTGCAAAAGGTGCAATATGAAGTCTTTAGAATTGTCTGGTATTTCTGCATCATCATGTAGTGATAAGGGTCCTGACCCATTTTATTTCATATTTCTTACCATAATCCTCCCATTGGTAATGGATTCAATATTCCTACTACCATATACTGTGTGAACATTGGGCATTCGTTCTTGTGGTGTCCTTTTGTCTTGCATGTGGTACACCACATGGATTCTCATGTGTCCTTTTTATTATTCTGGTTCAGCTGAAATGTTAGATTCTTCAAATCCTCCTTCAATTATTCGATAGTTGGGTCCGTCTGTTGGTATTGGTTCTCTTCCAGATGTAAGATTGCCTCCAGATCCTCTGCCTGCATCTGAAATTTCTGTTGTCGTAAAGGATATTTTAAGTGTGGGAGTAGTGAGTTGACAAATAGGTGTCAATGTTGCATATTGGTCATAAGGTATTTTAGCTTCCCCTTTAGTTGCTTGAATCGTTGATCGATATCCCATACAAACTCTCCTGGTTTCTATCTTATTTCGATCATCTCATTCATGTACTAATCCTCTGAGCTCAGCTTCTAAAACTCATTAATCAATAACTTCTTAATGTCTGCCAATGTCCTTATTGTTCAAGGGGCACTGTTGGTGTCTAGACTCATGTACCATTCTAGTGCACGATCTCTCAGCGTAATCCTTAGTTGCACCAGTTTGGTATATTCATTGGTGATCTGTTTTGCTTCCCGGATCTTTGTAAAAATGAACAAGTGCTTCTCAGGGTCTTCTGCTGCTTCTCCTCGAAATTTTGGTAACCTGATGGCAGGATCGTGTCCTACCATTCTGAATACTAGACTACTAGCTCCTCTGTGTGGTGTAGATACTTGACTAGTGCTATCTAAACTGGCTCCTCCAGTTGTTGTGCCTTGTTTATATGTACTTTTTGTTGTCAAACTTTCTCCGAAATTTGGTTGTCTAAATGGTGGTGTTCTCTTTGGTGTATTAGTCTCACATGGATTTATGGGTTCCACACTGACATTAATATGGATATGATGACTTACTTCTCCTCCCATTCTTGGAACTCTCGTCTTTCTCTCATATGTTGCGCACATGATTTCCTCAATCTACTCCATAGACTAGATATCCTCTACCTTTTTCTCATTGCTTGCCAAGCCTTCCCTCCTGGATATAGCTCTCTTCTTGGTATTCACCTTATATTCATAGGGTACTCTTCTATGCGTCTTTCCTGTTGATGCCAAGATCCACTTGGTCTGGTCGTCATCCATCATGATCAGGTCCAAGGGTTCCTCTTCCTTCTTTTCTTTATTCTTCCCTCATTCCATTTATCCTCTCTCTTTCAGTGCTTCCCCCCTTCCCCCATGAACACAAGGAAGTTTAGCTATCTTATTACATTGTCATTACACCTTTGTTATATAACAATATCTTAATAGAAGTATACAGTGATTGAATGTATCTTCCTTGAGGTCCACGTAGGAATTCTTTCTCCGCTGCATTCTATGACTTCGATGTGTCAACTGCAAACTCTGTTATGAAGTCTGCCACAATACTGTCAAGCCAAAATTCTACTGCGTGGGTGAATTTGTTGTTCACCTGTTGTAACTGCTCAATCTGCACTAGGGTCCAATCTAGCTGTCGAATCTGGTTCGTCGCATGGTTATCCTTCAACCTTAGTATCCACTCCTGTAGTATATGTGGAAAATCACATAAAAAGACTTCGTGCAATTCAGTAAACATGTATTTGTCTAGATATTTTTGAGGTGTGATTCTAGGGTTTCTATTGTCTTTCTGTGCAAAATCTAGCTCTTGGGTTCTCAACCAACCTTCAATTTCTACTTTTGTGGGGTTCCATGGTATGAACATTCCTTCCTAATGGCTTAGTGCTCTCTTCTTTTCACTCTTTTCTCGCTCAATCTATCTCCTCTACTCAGTCCTGTCTCGTTCCTACCAATGCGATAACATAACCATTTGTTGGTTTTTCCCTACTCTTCCTTCCTCTATATTGTCTGAGTTATTAACCTAGGGTTCATGTCATTCAGGGTTCCAACAAGGACTCTAAAACTATCGCCCCCCCTGGTAAACCAGAAGGCAACACACGACACATAATGCATTGCACAGTCTCACCCGAGATAAATTTAAATGGGTGGTTGTAAGAATCAGGTGTTTATAGCCTAGGATTGAGTATGGGATAGAAGATCGGTATTAAGAGCCATCTATTGTACTTGTGATTTCAACCTATTGTATTCGGGACTATGAATTACCTTCCATGATTTATTCTCTTAACAACACAACCATAATTCATAGCAATGTAATAACTCATTCATTCATTCATTAAATACAATGATAAACCGCTAAAAGAATATAAAGATGTTCATGCATTCATCACATTAAATAGATGATTACCGTGGTTCACCCCCCTCCTGGGCTACGTCCACAAAGATTTGTCTCTAGGCTTTTAATTATGGTAGTTCTACATATTTGGTGTCGTGTGCTTACAATTCCCCTAAGATGGGTAAGATCTTTATGAGGCAAACTAGATCACACTAGGCTCCTCAGCCTGTGCTCTAATCCTCGGATCTTTCATCTCTCCTCTCCTCTTAGCTTAATAGATTACAAAATAGTACATAACAATATTACAATTCACATGGACTCTTGCATTTCTATGATGTAAAAATGAAAAAATGAACTAAAAAGAAGGAACCCCGCTATGATACCTATGTATCTATATTTATATATATTTCGGGCTCTTTAGTTGTTTACAATATATTACCAAAACCCTAACCCTACCGACGTTAGGTCTTCCTCCCATCCATGTGTGATGTTGTTTCTTCCAGCTGTTACTTTCCTTGTGCACGCCTTCTTGCATGCACGTGTGCTATGTTTTCCTCCAGTTTTTACTTCAGTTTTTGCAAGCTTTCCTTCCCCACGATCATCCTTCTTTCCAATTCAGCCTACTGCCAACAAGCACCGACTACTTCCAATGGATATCCCATATGGATTATTTATTAAGAAGTAAAGGATTGTATCGAATTATCTTGGGAAAGGAAACATCACCCACTGATGATGATAAGAAAGTCAAATTGGATAATAGGAATGATGAAGCGCATGTATTAATAAGAATTTCCATCTCTCCTGATTTAAGGTTCCACCTTTAATCAATTTATCAACCCAAAGAATCTTGAGATAAGATTGAATCTGTGTTTGGTAAACACAATATTATTCGAGCACAACAGTTAGAAAATCAAGTACTGACTTTAAGTCCAAATGATTTTTCTTACATTGAAGACTATCTATCTAACTTTAAAACACTCATAACTTTATGTGAAGAATGTAAGATAAACATAGAAGAAGATCATTTCATTTATATTATTCTTTCTAAGATAGGTAGTGCATATTCTGTGTTTGTATTTTCCTTTTATGCCATGCAAGAGGCTCTAGGGACAACTTATAAAAAACCCAGTCTTGAGAACCTTTGTGATGCTTTGATTAGAGAGAAATATAAGCTTGTACAACTTGGAGTGATCAGCACTGCAAGTACCTCCAAAAAATCATTAGTCGTCCATAAGAAAGATAAACCCAAGAATCACAAGGAGCAACATCCTCGCCACAACAACAAGCAATATAAGGGTCCCAAACCCACTCAGATAGCTTCCACTCCTAATGGTGACAAAGGAGTAAAATATAAAATTAAGAATACTAACAGACATTGCAACTTTTGTGATAAAGATGGTCATGATGAGTCCAAATGTTTCAAGAAGATGGCATATTTAGAAGCAGCGATGAAGAAACACATATCAGTATTGATTCTACTTCTTCTTCTTCTTCTCATGGACATGCATTTTATGCTTCTGGTTTCTCCTTCAATACAACTTCTACTTCTTCTTTTGATGAGTACTGTCTTATTGATTATGGAGAATCTTATCATTTGTCTAAGGATAAAGACATATTTTCTGATCTCAATGAATGTAACACCAAGAAAATATTTGTTGGTGATGATACATCTCTTAGTGTTGAAGGATCTGGAACAATTCAAGTAGAAAACGATCAATTCAATGATGTATTGTGTGTTCCAAGTAGATATTGTGAGCCTCTATCAATATATCAAATCAATCATTCAGGTGAAGGTAAAACCATATAGTTTTCACCTCACCAAGTTGTAATCAAGGATCTAAAAGATCCTAAGCATGTTCTTGCAAATGGAATTGCTGATGATATTACCAGGTTATACAAGTTTGACAACTTTGGGTCATCATTTTTTTCATCAGTTTGTGTTTCTCATAGTGATGACTTGAGAAAACTTTGGCATGAGTGGTTTGGTCATCTAAACTATCGCTCATTGCAACAAATATGTAATCAATAGATGGTGACTGGTCTTCCTCTTGTTTCATGCAGATATGGTGTTTATGTCGGTTGTGTTCTTATCAAACATCATTGGGATAGTTTTTACAAACATGCCTCTTGGCATGTCTCGAGCCCTTTGTATCTTGTCGACAATGATTTGTGTGGTCCACTTATGCTTCTTTTTCTGGGTGCAAGTATTTCTTAACTCTCATTGATGACTTTCCAGACGTACTTGGGTTTACTTCTTAAAACTCAAGAGATAATTGTTTGACAAGTTTTTGGCCTACAATACCCTTGTAGAAAGGAAATCTGGACATCAAATTACAAGTTACTACACTACACAGGGCATCCAAATGAAACACACTATTCCATATACACCACAACAAAATGGTGTTGCTGAGAGAAAGAACCGCACATTAAAAGAAATGGATAATTGTATGATCCAATCTAAGGGATTAATTCTAAAGTATTGGGTAGAAGCAATCAAACCATATGTAAGCCAAGTCCATGTATTTGGTATTATAGCATGGGCTCACATTCTTGATGAGAAAAGGAACGCATTGCAACCTAAAAGTGAGAAGTATATATTTGTTGGTTATTCTGAAGATGTCAAAGCTTATAAACTTCTTCAACCACATTGTAATGAAATTATTATTAGAAGAGATGCTAAATTTGAGGAAAATCTCTTGGCCTACAAGCCTAATTTGACAATTGTGCCTTCTTTGGCCTATGAACCATCTTTGGTGTTTGTGCCTTCTTTGGCCTGTGAGCCATCTTTAGTGTTTGTGCCTTCTTTTGTTCCTATTATGGTTTCTTCTTTAGATGATGTCAGTGAGGATGAAAATACACCTCTACCTTCTCACATTCCTCTAGATGAGTCCTTTGAACCTAAACCAGCACCAGCTCCACAACTTCCTAGATGGGTTTGTTCAACATGAAAAAAAGTTGGTGATATTGTCAGTGATCCTTCAGATCAATGTTGAACATGTTCACAATTATAGCAAGTCTCTTCTCTTTTGGCCCAAGTTTCAGAGGCTCATGATATAGAGACATTTGCAGAAGCTTTAGGTCATTCATATTTGGATACAACAATGAATGAAGAGTATCATTATTTAATGGCCAACAATACTTGGGATCTTGTACCTATTCCAAAAGGAAGAAAAATTGTCAAATATAAATTGGTCTATAGAACTAAGTATGCATCTAATGGAAGTGTTGAAAGACACAAAGATCAGTTAGTTTCCAAAGGATTTTCCCAAGTTGAAGGAATTCACTATAATGAAACCTTTTCCCCTATAGCCAAAACTAATTCCATCCACCTTGTTCTTTCCCTTGCTTCCTCACATAAATGGGAGGTCCATCAGATGGATGTTAAATCTGCCTTCTTGCATGGAAGTTTGCAAGAAGAAATCTACATGAAACAAACTCCAGGCTATCTCCATAATGAATCTATCCTTGTTTTTCTACTTAACAAATCTCTTTATGGTATTAATCAAGCTCCCCGATCTTGGTATGCCAAAATGGACAACTTTATTATTGACAACGGATTATCTAGATGCCATTCTGATCCTAATGTCTATACCAAGAAATTAGGATTCCATCTCATAATCCTTTTCCTTTATGTTGATGACCTTATCCTTATTGGTAGTGACTCAAAACTTTTAAATCATGTGAAAACCACCTTAAGAAAAAATTTGAAATGACAGACTTAGGTTTTTTTCACTATTACCAAACAAATGAAGGGATTTTTCTTTCCCAATATAAGTATGCTTGTGACCTTCTTTGTCACTTTCACATTGATGATTTTAAACCATCCCCCTCTCCCTTCTAGTCTAGAGTCGATCTTACTGCCACCCTATACCATCAGTTAGTTGCTAGATTCTTATACTTGACTCATACCCGTCCTGATCTTTCCTTTGTTGTTGGTCTTGTTTCCTGGTATATGAAAACACCCCATGAAAGCCATTGGAAAGAAACTAAAAGGATACTTCGCTATGTCTGTGGTATAGTTCAGTTCAAGATACATTACAGTTTAGGGGGGACTCCTTTATTATTTGGTTTCATTGATTTAGATTAGGTCAGTGTTGGAATAGGGAAGACCCAGGGTTCAACACTCAATAGCGCACCAAAAAAACCCTAGCTACCGACCCTTTCAGCAACACCTACAAAATAGATGCAGTCTCACCTGAGGTAGAGGTAGGGGTGGTTGCAAGACTTAGATGTATGCAACCTTAGATGGGACACAGATATGTGATTATCTTTCTTACAACACACTTAGAATCAGTTATTCCTTAACATACATTCATTAATACACTTCGCAGAAAGCACAGAGCACCGCAACAATTACTTAGATCTGGCACTTAGCAATGATAAATAGGTTATACCTAATATATTAAGCACTTAACATCTTATATATAATATCTATCATGCATTCATATCTCATAAGCACAAAGCATCAATAGATCTATCTAAACATATCAAATCACTTAGCAAGAGAGAGACAAACACATCAACACAATACACAGAGTTACCGTGGTTCACCCCCACCCTGGGGTTATGTCCACAAAGTCTTCTTCTTTTATTATCTTATGTAAACCAAGTTACAACACAAATCCTTCAATATCCTACCCTACCTAGGATAAGAGATCTGCGCAGCTCGCTAGATCCTCTTTCCTTGGGCATATCCAAGCACTAAGTCCTTCCCTGACCCGTGCACTTAGCACTTAACATACTTACAATAGGCACAGAGCTCTTACAGTCACATAGATGTTTGATCACATAGATCTACTTTATGAACTAAGTAATTCACTTTACATCACATAGATGGCACACACATCTCCTTTCTTACATTGCCTACCCTTCTATTTATACATACAAAAAGCCTAAATAAGGGCCGATATCCCTTTCCCATTACAATATTCCCAAAAATCCCAAAAATCCCAAAAAGTTCTAAGAAGGGGTGGAGATCTCGTGATCTCCTCTTCGCCATGTGCTCCTTCTCTAAATGGATGTTGGAGTACCAAAAACAGTCAAATATGACCATGTATTCCTCAAAAATTGGTCAAGGGCCAAGAGGCCCCCAACACTCACTTGTGACTCATCTCGAGTCACTCAGGTCTGGCCAATTCTGCTTCAAGCACCTCGAGTTTGGCTTGATCCGCTTCGACCTGTTGCTTTGCAATTTCCTCCTGCTCGATGAAATCCTGGATGAGTGCATTATTGACTAGTCCTTCTAGGCACTGCTCTGCTATAATCACGACCTGTTGTAGCTCTGTCCCTTGGTTCTCAATATCTAAAAATAGTTGACATGCCTTATCCTGCAAAGGTTGAAGTTGTTGCATCACTTCCATGACCTTTCTCTGGATCATGTGGATCTGTTGCTATGCGACGTGTTTCTCATGGGATCACTTCATTTTCTCTATGTTTGATAGCACCTTCAAATGCATCTGAAGTCTATCTACATGTTGCTTCACCTCCTAGAGATCTGACTACAGTTTATGCAATTCTGGGTTCTCGGTCAGGTTATCATGTATCTCCGCACTTCTGGTACTTAGTTGTTTTCATTCTTCAATGAGTTCTTTAATCCTTTCTACTGTCATCCAGGCAATTATTTCTCACTGGTCATGCTCTTCTTGCGGGGTACTTGGGATGATATGAAGCTCTAAGTCCATGACTCTTTGCTACAGTTGCTAAATAACTTCAACAAGCTTCATCACTTGATGGTCTAAGGGTTCTTCAGCCTTTTGTTCTAAGCCGATCACAAAGAGAAATGCTCTGTTGACAGCTTCTTCGATCCTGATTTGCCCCGTGAGAAGTTTCTCCTTCTCCTTTTGGATTTTTGCTCTTTCTTTATCAAATTTCTCTTGAATGGACTCCTTCTCTTGCTATGCATCTCAACACTGCTCTATGATTTCCTCCTATGCTTGCTTTAGGGCCTAGGTGGCCTGCATTGTTACTTCTTATGCTTTTTGAAGGCGTACTTCGACTATGTCGGCAATCCTGCAGAGTTGAACTGATTCATATACTTCTTTTGTTGTTCCTTATGGCATGGGCACAGTGGAGACTGTGCGGTTAGACTGGAGTGCTCTCTACACTCCTTGGATCTGTACTTCAATTCTGTTGTACATTGTCTGTTGCTTGGCCTCCTTCTTTTATGTAATTTCTTCAATGGATTCATTCAAAGTTGCGAGGAGAAAGATGAATTCATCGAGGGTGAGCATGGTATTCATCTTGGTCACGGTCTATTTTGCTTTATTCTCAGAGGAAGACCTCGAAGGTGACCATTTTCTCTTCTTTGGAACTTCGACTTCGTCTTTTGGTTGTTGTTCGACTTCCTCTAGGTCTTCGTTGTTACCTTCTTGATCGGGTGTGATGGAAGTTGTCTTTACAGAGTAGCTATCTACATCCTGAACCTCTTCAGGATTCTTTGTTTCCTTTGTCTTCTTTGTCTTCTTCATCTTACTGNCAGTCGAACAACAACCAAAAGACGAAGTCGAAGTTCCAAAGAAGAGAAAATGGTCACCTTCGAGGTCTTCGTTGTTACCTTCTTGATCGGGTGTGATGGAAGTTGTCTTTACAGAGTAGCTATCTACATCCTGAACCTCTTCAGGATTCTTTGTTTCCTTTGTCTTCTTTGTCTTCTTCATCTTACTGGGCCCAGGTGTGTCCTGCGCAGCTTCTAGGCTATCAATGTCTGAAATGTCCGTTGGATCTGCTAGAACAAGGAGGTTCGTCGACCATTCCTTGGTGATTTCTTCATTGCGTGGAGTTAGGTATATAAAGTGGCAGTCCATGCTAAAATTTATCAAAGGTCGGAACCTTTGTAAAGTGTTTAGGGTTATGAGAGGTTCACCCCCTATGGCTGCTTTCATTTGGTTATAGGATCTATGAAAAATGGCATTTGATTGCCACTGCTTGCTCATGTTCGTCGAGTAACATAAGGTACTGAACTTCACAGCTAATGGTTTGAATGGGTCAAGGTTTGGGAAGGTTTCTCCTTCTGGTAGCTCCCATGCAACAAAGTCGATCAATATTAGCAGCCAACTAAAGTGGAATTCATGCCCCTAATATTGGGCTTCTCTACAATCAATTTCTAGTTGATTGACCAAGTATTTTGCCCAATTCATTTATATTCCCTCTACGCATTTTCCTACGAGGTCCACTACGAATATTGATACTTGTGTAGGTCTATTCTTACATACCATCTTCCCTGCTATCAGCTAACATGCGAGGTGCACTACGCCACTCTCGATAGAGGCTACCTTGTAACCCCGCACGACTTTTTCAACATTTCCATAGGCCTTTTTAATCTTTTGTGAAAGAGCGTGGTCCGCGATCTTTATAGGGTAGTACTCATGGGGATTAGGGCCCTACATGCTAAGATTGATAATCCTATTGATTAGCACCATATCAACAGCTATGCAATGGTTTAAACACAGGTATCCTCCATGGTAACTTGCTAGAAGCAATTTCACACAAGCAGTCACCTCCTGATGTCTACTGAAGTGCGGTATTTTCATAACGTTGAGTACAGTAGATTGTGCAAGGCTCATCATCCATTGCTGAGGGACGATCTTCAAATTCTGACCCTTATTCCTCGTTAATTACTTAGATGGTGCGAGCATGTTGTAGGCTTTATGGTCTCCCAAGTTGAAGTCACAAAAATTCAATGCTGTAACTTTGTCTTGATCTGCACGATAGGTGTGAATTCCTTTCAATAGATATGCAGTGACTAGGGTGTATTCAAAGTCTCTAGGGACATTGTCCCTATTAATCTCACCACTTAGAGGGGGAATGTAAGCTGGTAGGATGGTTTGCACTAAATTCACGTTGGTTGCGTCATCTCTATTCTTAGTTCTCGACTCTGCACTGGCTTGATATGTTCTAGCTCGATCAGTCGATGGGGAGGTTTCCACACCTCTCAACGACAAGGCTTGGACTCTGGTGGACATTCCTCTTTCCGACATGACTCTTTATGTCCTTAAGCTAGAAAGTACTTCTCTCACTGATTATTCTGCTGCGCTAAGCTCATCGGACATGTAAGTTCAGGATCACTGTCTCAGGTTGTCAATGGATTGTCGGTACCATAATCAGATAAAGAATAAAGTTGGAGTAATCACGGTTTCATAACGCGGTTATTTTGAAAGCTCAAGTTCTCAATTGGCAAAAGTGTCTTTCGGGCACGGCATGACAGAATAAGTAAGTAACTCTGCAACGAACTTCTTGCAATGAATATGAAGCTTCCATGACTGTTGATCTATCTGTTAAGGTGAGGTCCAATGGCCTGGTGGTGGTATTTTAATGCTTTTCTTCCCATTCGGGGTGGAATTCAAATGGGTATATCAGTCAACGGATATATCTATTCTCCATGGCGAAGTACCGAGTGTCACCATTATGATATCCTGGTGAAGTTCAAATTATGCATGTTTTCCTTCTGCGGGGTTCCTTCTGGCACATTCTGTAATTTTTCCAACTTTGATTTATTGTTCATGAGCTTCCTCGACTTCTTTCCAGTGAGCTTCATCTCAGCCAGCCTTTCTCCATTCTGATTCTTTTCTTCTTTAGGCATGGTAACTTCGCATTATGGGGTAGGGTTCAGGATTGATGTTTCTTCCTTCATTGGATCTGGGGTAGGTTCCCTACTTTCTTGTTCTTGTACTCGTTCAGCTCCAACATTTAATTCTTGATACCTAAATATATTCACGTTATCCTCTCGTTCTTCGATTAAGTGCACTATTCTTCTGGCCATGAAAGCCTTTAACTCTTGCTTCTTTTGTTCTAAGTCTACCTCTTCTTGCTTTCGACTCTGATCTCTCGCAATCCAAGTTTTTCCTAACAAAACTAGAAACAAAGAACTACTTTCCACGAACTTAACAATCTCAAAATCTTCTTCTGTTGAGGTGCCATGGGTAGTCATGGCTATTTGGGTAATCCATCCACATAAGGTTACCAATTTTCCTTTAAACAATCTTACTCCTCCTAGTGAAGGAACCAGAGTAGGACTTCCTAGGGTTTCCCAAGTGCTTTCAGTCATGATTTTTATTGATGTTTCCTCATCCATAGTACAGTCAATGTCGAAGTCCCCTATTCTCACTTCAACTTGTTCTTTCTTCTTGAAGATCTCTAATAAGCTAATGTCTCTGTGATCATTCAGGGTGTCTTTCATTTTCAGTAACATAATCTCTGATTCTTTGTAGGGTTCCTCTATAATCTGAGTCTCTTGATCTCCTTTAGGTTTTTCTTTCTCTGTATTCATCTTTTCAGGTCTATCAATCATTCTAGGGAAATCTAGTACTTCATGGTCCATAGCCTTACAACAGAGACAATTTGTTCTTCCATCGGGGGACTCCTTAGCTAAATGTCCTGGTTTTCTACAAATGTAACATAGGGTCAATCCTCCTTTTCTTTTAAATGATCCCCAACATTTTCTATACTGTGCACCAGGATCACGGTAGCTAGCCTGCAACAAATTCTTTTGAGGATTCTGCATCCATCTATTAGTCCAAACATTTTTTCTATCCATAGGTATAACATATCTATCATTATTCATATCAAACTTTTTTTCATCTAACAATGCCCTAGTTTTCAAGCTAGGACAAAATTTATCAAGCATACCTAAATCCATTCTTTAGAAACAAAAATTTCCACTTATCTTACTTCTATAGATCACAAAGCTTCCAGATCTAAGAGTTTTAACTATTATTACTTTTATCAAAGCACAGAGCTTACAGATCTTACCTTTTTCTTGCAGATCTGACCT
>JASDQU010012743.1:190867-209058 GCA_032191745.1 Picea mariana | reverse complement strand
TAAATTTGAAGAACAAATGCATCATTCATGTCAAAATCTAGGTCCCCAAGAGAAAGATCAATATGGACAATCCATCATTTCCTTGTCTCCTCCTTTTCTTGATTCTTTAAGTCAAGAGGTCATCTTAGATTCAGATTTATTTTATCATGAGAATAGTGTTGCAACTTGTCATGACAAAATTCATAGCTTATCAGTCCCTCCTATTGTTAATGAACCAATGTGCCATGATTTTCCAAGTTTTGATGACTATGAGGATGTTTTCCCTGAGCAACCAGTTGTCCCATCTATTGTACTAATCCCCTTAGCCATTAATAGTCAAATGGTCATTGATTCACCTTTGTATGATGATTATGAAGATGATTTCCATGAACAATACATTGAAGACCTTATATCAGAAAACTACCCTTTCCATCAAAGCAACAATAGCTTGTTTCAACCCTCGTGTCATATTTTTGTTGTTGAAAAAGAGGAAAAAGATGATAATCTAATTTTAGAGGGTGAAAAACTGAGAAATTGGGACCACAAGCTAAGATTTGATGAATATCCCTCACAATTAGAAGATAAGATATAGGAATTTAGTTTCCCAATCACTTCTAATTGTGATGAACTGCCCTATCAACCCACTATTCCTCTTAGAGACACAAGCTCATTTTCATCAAGTAGCCAAGATCAAATTCCATGTGATCAGATGAGAAAGGTTGAAATTAAAGAAAGACAAGCATCACTAAGACTTTTCATAATACACCTCATGACCAGGAGTGTACCAAGGCCATATGCATTAAGGATGAATCAGAGAATCACGGATCCATACAACAACCAAGAACAGTGGACGAAGTACCTAATGCAATACTTTTCCTTTTTACACAAAGCAATGTTGCAGGGGCAAGTATTGATGATGTTTTTCAGGATCCATTTGCAACATGTCTGGAAGCAGAAAATGGGCATAGGCTCATTGATTTCTTCAATGGAAAATGTATTTCCAAATGTTTCTTTGACGCACCTTCAAGTAAGAATTATCTCTGGTTCTTAAGGAAGCACATTGCAAAACTTCAAATAGTTGAAAAAATGATGAAATGGATTCATTGGTCGTTTCATGTAACCTGAATGCTTCAGTTTCCCAATAATTAGAGTAGGTGTGTGCAATAAGCTTGATGGACAAGCATCTTTTTCATCATTTTGTCAGTTCTAGTTTTCATTTTAATTTAGTTTCAACTGAAGGTCACAGATCAAAGAAGATGTCAAAGGTTAAAGGTTGAGAGCATGACTCCACAAGCCCAAAGGATAAGACACTGAAACTACAAGAGTTTTTAGAGCCTCACAAGGAGGACTCTATCCCCCATGGAGCCTATGTTAGCATAAGATTGGTTTATGACTCAGTTTTTCATAAGTGGTGCTACCTACGGGCGCTACCTAATATTTCTAAGAGAACAAAATCTGCATTTCATTATTCATTTTGGCAAATGAATACAATTGTTATGGGATTTTTATTTTTGGGGGGGGAAGTTGAAATTATATAGAGTTATTCCCAATATCCAAGTTCAAGAATCAAAGCACCCATAGATTTATGCTACCGAATTTCATGCAGAAACACATTCGGGCGCTACCTACAGGCGCTGCATAATATTCTGGCAGAGGCTAAATTGTGCAGAGTTATTCTGCCAGTTTTGAGTCACTAATTTAAAACTTGGGTTATGAACAGTTGAGGATGTATTTTTGAAAATTGGAGGAGTTTTTTGTTCATAACATTCCAAATAACAAAAACCTCTCTCATTTTTTGAAAATTTGTTTTGGTTTGAGAGATATTGGATATAGAAGTAGGCATTTTGTACTCTGCACAGTGGCGCTAAGTATTGATTTCCTGTAGCATTCACGGTTTTCATATTCGCCTTGTTGGAAGGTTGCCACATGTCAAGGAGGGTTCAAATGAATTATCAAGGATCAGTTAGATGTCAAGGGACACCTGCACCTAATATTTATCTCCAACAAAGGCCTCATGCATTAGGTGGAAACAATTTATTAATGACTTCCAACAAATTCCTAAAAATCAACAATTTGTTGGATTTTTGTCTCTTTGACTGTTTCCACCTATCTCCAAGGGAGGAGATGGGATTTGACCTCCTTAATTTATTTGGATGCTATTTTATATTTAAAGAGGGAGATATCTCTTGGATAAAGGAGATTGATGAGCCAAGAGAGGCTAGAGAGAGATGTAGCAGACAGTTTTTTTGTGTGTGTTCATTTGTAAGCCTATGGGAATTTTTTTATTGTAATCATTACTGCTATTGGAGACTCACGAGAGCTGTGATTTTAGATTGTAACTCTTCTATCTATATTTATTCTTATTTGAATATATTGTAGACTTGAGATCAAAGGCTTTCAATGATTTATGGATCCCTAAGCAGCAGAGGATCTGCTATATTTTTCCCATCAATCATTGTGTATATTCAAGTATTTGTTGATTCATTAAATTGAGAGGATATTTATTTACTGAACATTCTATCTTGTGCTTTCCTTCTTTAATTCTTCCACCAATCAGCATATAATCTTGTTTTCTGTTGAGCAGATTTTGTGCCTTAGATGAGTGGGATGTTTGTGAATCCATTGCCCATTGGTGTAGCCTACTGATATACAGTTTGTTGCCCTCTCTCTTTCTTTATCCATATTGTTGATATACCTATTCAAAACCAAAGTTATATTTTATATTCTGATGGGTTTTGAGCTTACACTTTAGCAGTCAAAGTGTCACTTTCAGTGCTAACACCAACGAAATAATGAAGGAGGCCCAAATCATTCATCTCAAACTCCTTTGCAAGGTCCTACTTGCATGAGCGTATCAGATGCTCATCACCAGTCAGTATTAAATCATCAAAATAAAGAACAATGATTAAAATCTTACCCTCCACCACAATTTGGAATAGTTTTGCATCCACTTCACTTTTGGTGAAAACCAGTCTGGTGAAATAGTTTTCTATCCAAGTGTACCAAGCACGGGGTGCTTGCTTCATCCCATACAGTGCTCTCTTGAGTTTGCACACATGTGACTCACTGTCAAATGTATCAAAACCTTCCAGCTTCTCAACGTACACTTCTTCCTCAATGATCCCATTGAGAAACACAATTTTTACATCCATCTGATGAATGTGAAAGCCCATCTACGCTGAGAGTGAAAAGGTGGATCTTATGGAAGAGTACCTTGTGAAAGGTGCAAAGTTCTCATCATAATATATCCCCTCGATATGTGAGAATCCACGAGACACAAAAATGGCTTTGTATTTCTCCACACTCCCATCAATAGCTTGCTTTACCTTGTAGATCCATCTCGAACCTACCACTGATTTGTCGACCGGTCTTGGGACAATTTCCCATGCACTGTTTTTGACAATGGAGTCATACTCCTCCACCATAGCATCAAACCAAGTGGGATCCTTCACTACTTCATGAAAGGAATATGGTTCAATCACAATACACTTTCTCATGAGAGCCATGCATCCAGTAAATCGATCAGGAGACTATCTTTGTCTGCGCTGTGAAGTAGCGGCTCCTACATTCTGTGCAACATCTAGTCTCAATCTATCAACTTATGTGGTGCGCTTTCTACCATTTCTGATGGATGACTCTACTTGAGTGGCTTCCTCCACTCCATGAACCTCCTCAAGTGGTTGATCCACATCTTGAGACTCATCTTTGGGAAACAACAGTTCCTCCTCTACATGCAAGTCTAGCCCCCTCTCAAGCGACAACCGCATGGATTTCCCCTCATCAAAATTTATATCCCATCGCATAACAATCATATTATTGTTAGGAAAATACAAATGATAATTATGGGGTGTTTTTGTGTACCCCAGAAATATCCCAACTTTAGCAGTCGGCTCCAGCTTCTTCCTGGCATTCTTGGTCACATGCACATAAACAGATGAGCCAAAAATCTTAAAATGAGAAACATCTAGTTTCTTACTAGTGAAAGCTTCTTTAGGTTTACTAATGCCAAGTACTCTATGAGGACAATGGTTTTGCACATAAACCACAGTGCTGCATGCTTCCACCCAAAAATGCATTGGTAGGCCCTGATCATGCAACATTGCTCATTCTGCACCCATGATCATTCTGTTCTTCCTCTCTGTGACCCCATTTTGCTATGGGTTATGAGGCGCTATGAGTTCTCTTTGAATTCCTTCTTTCTTGCAGAATTGTTTGAATTTGTTATATATATATTCTCCACCATTATCACTCCTTAGAGCTTTCACTTGCTTCCCTGACTCTTTCTCCACCAATGATTTCAATTCACAAAACTTTGAGAATGTTTGATCCTTATTCTACATGAAGAAGATCCATCATTTATGAGAAAATTCATCAACAAAACTAACATAATACTTATGTTTTGTTGTTGAAGCAACTGAGAATGGTCCACACACGTCTATGTGAACTCTATCACCAAAGCATAGTTCTCCTTTTCATGAAAGGTGGACTTTACATACTTCCCCATGGTGCAAGCCTTGCACTAATCTAACTGAGAAAGTGTTCCCATTGGAAGTCCAGTATATATTTGTTTCATGATCTTCAAGGCTCCATCATGAAGATGGACCAATCACCTGTGCCATAATTCTCCCTCATCCCGGCTCACCACTTTTTTTTTTTGCCCATCATGGAAGTGAAACTATCTACCTACATCTTGTAGATATTCTTAACTTGAATCCATATCCTCTTGACTTGAACCATTGTTTTATTTCGAAGAAAATATTTTGCACCACTGAAAACAATGTCATAGCCTCTATCCTACAACATTGCGACTGAGACCAGGTTTTTCTTCAGACCTAGAACATGCATAACATCTTTCAATTGAAATCGTTTACTTGAATCCCTATGAAAGGTAATGGTACCAATGCTAGTCACACTGTATCGTCCATCGCTGCCCATCTCAATATGCATTTTGATATCTTTCTCCTCTAAGTCACTGAAAAAATCCTTATCTCCCATCATGTGGAAGGAAGTGCCACTATCCAAATACCACACCGATCCCAATGCACTTGAAGCCATGCATGTGATCAAAGAGAAGTCAAGTTAAAATTGCAAGGAAAGGGCCTCACCAGCTATAGCTCCAACAATCTTCTTGTTCTTCTTCTTCTGCAGACATTTAATAGCGAGATGCCCATGTTCGTGATAGTGAAAACACTTCACTTTGGACAAATCCAACTTCTTGACTTTAGAATCGGATTTTGAATGGAATTTATTCCCCTTCCCTCTCCTTTCCTTGGAAACCAAAGAAAAATCCTCTTCATCATCATGCTTTGATGAAGATTCATCTATGGTGTTCTGCATGAACTCCTCCTGCACTAGATCCGACCATAGTCATTCCCAAACTGGCAATTTTTCCCTTCCGTTGACATAGTCTTGATAGCTGTGCCAAATTTTGGGAAGTCCTAGGAGCGTCAAGCTCACCAAATCATCATCAATAAATTTTATTCCCACACTCCCCATCTCATCCAGACATTGGAGAAACTTCGTGGGATATTTTGGAATGGAGTCGCCCTTGATCTTCCTAAGTTTATATTTGAGTGCCAATTTCCTATGGTCATTGTTGTTTTGGAATAGATCCATCAAAGCCTTCCACATTGCATATGGTGTGGCTTTCCCATGGAGGTTTGAGTCAATGTGGTCTCGTACTCCCTCCAATAGGATCCTCCTCGCCTTTGCTACTTTATTTTTCCATGCATCAAGATTTGCAGTGTCTGTAGCATCTGACTTAGGAACATCTTTGTCAATGAATTCCTTCAAGCCATTATCTTCTAGTACTCCATCCATCCTCTCCTTCCAAGAAATATATTTCGAGCTGCCCTCGAGTGCATATTCTAACCTCAAGCCATTGAAATCCATTTTGATCTTGAATCAGCTATAGCACCAAGAAGTCTTTCTGCAAATTCAAATTCTATCGAATCACAAACTCAACTTTTGCAATCTTCTGCACTCTAATACCATGTATAAATTTCAATACAAATTATGTATTTCCTGGATTCTCCTGATCTAACAATTATATGCCACTGTTAAATACATAATCTCTTTTACTAAATATTCTTGCGGAATTTAAAACACGATCGCCAATTGCAATATCAAGAAGAAATATCAATCGCACATAACACAGATGCTTTACGAGGAAAGCATAAAGATAAAAACCCCACTATAATATATTATGTATATCATGGATCATGAAACAATCTCATACAAAACTCTAATCAAAAAGCTCTCAGTACAATAAAATTGTCTCACATTGTCATACAAAAATCAACAAATACATGTGTCAATTCTCTGCCTCCAGACATCCTACCTCCTCTGCGCAAGCCATGCAATGGAAAACCCTGCAAATGATTTTAATTCCTCTTTCTCATGGGAACATCCATTGTGTGTGTGATTGCATGAGTGCACTTCACTCAAATCACAACTGATAGCCAGACTATCCCTTTCACCTGTTATCTCAACTGGGTCTCCACTGGATTTGACATGCATGTAGTTAATAGTGGTAAATATTCAGTTGCATGTGAGATCATTGATTGTGAATTAATTAATAATTAATTCACTCAACTCTCACTAGTGTAATTTTAGTTACAACTAGTACAACTGATCTTAACTCACTTAACTGAGTTAAACTACTTCACAACTCACATAACTACACTTATAAATCTGTTACAACTTCAAGTCACTTAGTTACAACTAATCCAACTTCCATGTCGCACCAGTCAACCTTTGAACTCAAATTTCCTATAGCTAACTGATTTTCCATTTCAGTTAACTATTTCAAGTAATTATGAGATAATAGATTAACATTTATTGTCCAATTTATTTAAGGGAAAAATAAATTAGACACACATTTCTTGTTGACTTTTCAATAGTTTGTAGATATTTAGATAGTCTTGACAGATTTGGTTGTGGAGGATTTTGTGTCAAATAGCCAACATGGTTTGGTTGATTAGGTATGTTCCCTTGAAAAGGAACATTAGACTGAAAATTTTGACCCCAGGTAGGATTCATAGAAATTGGATATCATTGGTCGATATTAGGGGGTACAAAAGCATTAACTTGAGGATGTTTCCCCCTAGACAGTTGTTGATTGCATTGTAAAGGAAGATTCCAAGATTGATATTGTAACACATGTATATATTGTCCATAAACTAGGTTATGGCCTCCAACTTGAGGATGCCCCCCAAATTGAAGTTGCCCCCCAACTTGAGGTTAGTCTCCAACAAGATCTGAAAACTAGAAGTGACAGAATGATTGGTGCCTCCAACTGGATTGGAGCCACTAGATCTAGGACGATTAGATCCTCCAGATAGAGGTGGAGGAGGAAGGTAAGTCCCCCCAGAGAGAACTTGGGTAGGTGTAGGAACAAAATGACTAGAAACATTATACCCAGGAGGAACAAAAAATCTAGACCCTCCGGATGGATTATGGGCAGGAATATCAATGGAAGTATTCAGAGCATTATACCCAGGAGGAAGTAATAGATTTGGTCTAAGGGGAAGTGGTTTTCCAATAGGATCTTGGGTGATAACCACATTTCTTGTAAAAAAAATCGTAGCTTGTGGGACCATAGTCGAGTGGGCAAGCTGAAGAGGAAAAAACAAGAGAGAATCAACCAACAATTGGTATGAAACTGTGACGACATTACTGGTTGTGCCATTAAAATGATCGAAAGGTACCATATAGGTAACAAAAGTCTCAGGCATTTGCGATGCCATAGGTTGATTATGACTTCTAAATGACTCAACCTAAAAGGGTGGATCGTCAACACCAGACTCTATGTGAGGTCCAGTAGGTATTTGGGTATGATCTTCAATAACAATTTCTCCCAATGAATTTAGTCGGAGAAGAAGTGGATCTTTTCGAAGGTTCAATAACGGATTTGGGGGAAGTATGAATGCCTCTAAAGAATCTAAAACATTTATGAATCCCTCTAAACAATGTGAATTTCCAACCTCAGAGGATACTTCGTTATTGACTTCTCCTTCAGGAGATCCCTCTGGTGAGTTAGGAAGCAAAGGGAGGTAACCTTCCATATTTTTCGGAGGTAGCCCTTGCATCCTAAATGAATGACAAAGGCTGATGTTGGCTGAACCAAATAAAGAATGAAACAAATCTATGGCCAACTAGAGAAACCAAAAACACTCACTAATAAAATCTAGAAATCAAACCAAGCAAACAAAGCTTCTTATTCTGAAGTCACTAGTTGGTGATGAAATACAACATCGTGAAATAAATACAATAAGGGGCTGGGATAAAGCGGGTGGAAACATTACGTTGATGACCTGCTTAATGGACTTACACCCTGGTGCAAGCTCCGACACATAATCGTGGGTATACCCTCCAAGGATCCAAAGTGATTTTTTCCAACGTCGATTCTAGGTACCGTGAAGACTTGCCCCTCCATAGTCACCTTGTATAAAGACCCTAAATAGATAGGATACTAAGGTTACCAATGACAACAATGATGCCTGGGGAAACAGTCGATAGTCTGATCCATGTGGAAAGGAAGGGCATCTAGCCTGAAATAAACTCAAGAATCTCCCACACATAATCATGGGTATACCCTCAAGTGACCCCCAATAATACGTGCAATATATACACTAAGACCAACAAAGTAGGGTGAGTAACATTGCCAGTCCTAATGTGACCTCATGATTGACCCTTGTGTTAGAAGGGCTTCCCAGGACAAAATGTAGCAAGTGGATTTGAACTCTCCCTATCACAAGATACTATTGTGTGCTTTTATGCTTTGGAGAGTGTGACTTACAACCTATTCCAAAGCATTATCCTAGCTAATGTTGGTGAAGAAAATTTCTAGAAAATTAAAGTTTCTAATAAATTTTACAATTACGTTGTGTTTTAAAGGCTGTTGTTTACTCAAAAGGGAGATGGAAATGAAATTGATGATGTATGTGACCTTGACCCAATAAAATGCAAGAAGAGATGAATATGCAATATTCCAATTCAATGAAATCTAATTATATTAGAGAGAAGGTATCTCTTTCTGGAGTACAAAAGATACAAAATACAATTTCTCAATTCTTGAATGAACAAAATCCCAAAAAATCAAAACTACAAAATTCTCCAACTTTCTCCTTTAACAAATATTTTGAATGCAATAATTTTCTTATGAAATATTACTAAAAATAATAAATGACTTTAGTTCTTCCCTTCTCAAATCAAATCAGAGATGTAATGAAGAAAGGAAAGCATAATCCGAGAAAATTAACACACTCTCAACACAATTCCCAAATCAAACTCATAACGTAGACAAAATTGAAAATGATAGGAAATCATTTTGTCAAATGAAAAAAAAAATGTCTTCCAACCAATAAAAAATATGGAAAGTAAAAACAATCCAAAACTTCAAACAAATCAAGGAGCCTTTGTCAAACAAGCACTTAGAACCAAGATCCAGAGATTATACCCTTGTGACAAAAAGCAAAATAAAAACTTGCAAAATTACAAAGAAAAACTTTTAATCATTGAAAATCAATCAAATGAAAGCTTCAAACATATAAATCAATCAATCACTGGTATCAGAATTTCATCCCAGGCAATTGAAGTAAAATTGGCTGAAAAAAGAAAAATTTGCTCTCTCCAACTATTCCTACAGGAATCGTCGCAGGTGACAATGGAGCACAGTGCAACAAACTAGGGTCGTCACAAGTCGCCAACATAGTACAGTGTGACTTCGTCACAATGGTTTTCACCAGTAGGATGCGATGTCAGAGAATCGTCCCAGTCAGCCTATATAGTATAGTGCAACGATCTATGTAACTAAGGAAAAAATGGAAGAAAGACAAAAAATCTAACTGAACTTTCAGACTGAGGGAGTCCAGATGGATAACACACAAACTCAAACAATGAATTTAACCAAAATAAGGCAGGCTAAAAGAAAATAAGAGGCACAAAACCAAAATAAATTTGTATCCCAGTGGATTCGCCAATTTTGTTATTGGATTAATCAGTAAGTGAGGACACAAACATATCTCCCTAGATCCCACTGGAAACTAGAACAAAACATAGCAAAATGCACACTTCGCCTTAAACTTCATCATCATATGAACTAGTTTAATGAGTTACAAGTGACATACATTTTAAACGATGATTGTCCTCACTAGTGTTGTCTTTGTACCTCATCCCTTGAGTTTGCATAATAGTAAGCCTTCCTAAGAATCACCAACCAATAAGGAGAGAAAACAAAGATACATGTACTATAATGAAGTCTATGTATATTATCAAGGAATTATACAATAGAAGACAAGATGCTTATATAGGGAAGAAATTCATTACTGTATTAATTGAATAGAAAGTGAAGAATACAACCCATGCCTTGATTTTGCAAGGTCCCCTTTCAATGGATCTTTTCTCCAACACACACACCTTTTCTCCAATTCCTTGAATGAAGAATATCCACAATATGACTTGAAGAACTAAAGTAAATCTCTCAAGCATAATATGAAGTAGAACTCTCCATAAAATTCTTAGCCTATTCAACCTTATCCTTTTCCATGAGTGATCCCATAGTGTGAAAGAGGGATGGATGAGGATATTGGGATGATCCCATCAAATCAGAGAAGAAAGTAAGAGCCAAAACGATCAGAGGCCACCTCATATTCTAGAAGATCCCCTTTTAGAACATTCGTGAAATTTGAGTTTTCCCAATCTTTAAGCATCGTCGCACCCTATGTTTATAGTAGCATGCAACGACGTCACAGTCTAAGTATAGTGTAGGATGTGATGATCAAGCATCGTTGCACCCCATGCATATAGCAGGGTGCGATGAACTTCCTTCATATGGTTTTTGGGAGAGGAAAGAAAATCAATTTTCCCATGGAGAAAGTCTCTTTTAATATTTTTAGGGAACATGAACACATGTTGTCAGGTGATCACTAAGGTGACCAAAATAATGTGTAACAACCTCCATATCCCATGGGATTATTATGTGTAGGGGTATCACTACTACCTTTATCTTTGGTGATTATAACCACAATAATAAATGGTTCCCCCTGAGAAAATATCTTACTTCCAACTTTTGCTTCGATGATTGCAACCACACTTAACATTAGTGTCTTCCTCTATATAAATTACTATAACATTAATCCCCTGTTGATCACAGCCACACTTAGTCATTGTGTTTTTCAATTAGGCCCAAGAGAAAAGTACAAGGATCTAGGCATAACTAAGTTTAAGTATTGCCTAGTGTTGTAGGCACACTCAACCAACCCCTTATAACACACACTAGGTTAGAGTAATCAATAATTCTACTCAATAAATAAAAAATCCAAAATCAAAATGCTCAATAAAGGAAATTCCTAAAACCATTTCCTTCTGAGCTAGCAAGTCCTATCAATGAGTATGCAACTTCTTTTCCAATTCCTCTCAATATAACATCTTACCAAAAAATATCTCTTGGATTTCCCCATACTCATGTAGGGGTGAATATGGTATTGAGGGTGGATTTACGATTGTAGAGAACATTGTAAAAGTGAGTTAGAACCCTTTTCCCTTATAGATTTCAACCAAATTTAACTTTGGAGAACATTGTTCACAAATGTTTCCCCATCCCCAAGGTTTTCTAATATCTAGGATATAATATTCATCCTCATTCAGACATGATCCCATCCCTTGAGTGAATTTCCCCGTTTCCCACCAAGGTATCAACCTATAATAGATTATTAAATCCAATATACTAATGTATATGAAACTTTATCATTATAATCAAGCACATCATAACATACAATTTATTAATGTCTACAAGGCATCCAACATATGTATATGTCATCAATAATATCATAATAAGGATATTTCATGTTAAATCATTAAGGTCCATCAGTGCTACATACTCATTAACAAGAAAATTTAATGCTAACCTAAGTCATCAAGTAATAAATATCAATGTCCATCTTAATCAATTAGTCACATAGATGCCTAGGTATAACATAGTTAACCACTAACAATTATTAAAGGAAAGATGACTCGATAAAATCATTACAATATAATCCTATAATAGGTTTTCTTAAATTAAGTTATAGTTAGGACTATGGCCTTGATAAGGACCCAAATCTAGTTCTTAATGTAATCAAAACCATCTCTAAATATACTATCCTTCACTGCCTCAATTTATAAGGCATTTCAATTTTAATTATAGGTCCTTTGACATCATAAAGGGTATCTATCAAGTTAGAATATTTAATAGTCATTGAATTATTTGAATTGGATCATTATATTGTTTTTCATCTATCTACATCCTTTCAGAGTGGAAAAAAATAGAGGAATTAGCTTTTGGAAAATTAGGGTCTAGAACCTTCTATGTCCATTTTGAGGCATCAAACAACATTTTTTGGGATTAAAACTTTCATAGTGTATCTCGCGCTTAGTGATAATATTATACACATCAACACCTTTAGAATGATGAAAAAATAGTGTCAATTAGATCTCACATGCAAAAGTTATGACTCCCGCAAGTTGACCTACCGTATTGACAACCATGGTACAAGATGATGCCACATCATAGAAAATTACTCATGCATAGGGGGGTAGCCATGTGAGTGATTTAAAGAATATTCTATAAGGTTCAAAACCCTACCACAATTGAGGGTTGAGGAACTCAAAATCCTATCCCTAGATGGCTACCAGGCTATGTTAAATACCAAGCCACTAGAAGGAGAAGGGATTCCATTCTTTTGCATTGTATCTTGTTCCATAGATAAGACGAACATATGATAGTGGTATTTTATGAGAATAACATAGGAGGATATATTTTTTAAATACTAAAATGCTCCCTTGATTATTTTCATTAGGTTATGCAAGATTCATAAATCACTTTCTTAAACAAAAGATGAATTCTTGACAATGTTGGTATTTTTCCAACATGGCCAATGTTTGAGTGGGTTATTTCATCTCTTTGGCCTGTACCTTTAGTTCCAACAAAGATTAACCTTTCTCTTTCTAATTCTCATGGTTATATATTTGCACATTTATTTTGTACTTCCATTGGTCATATTCCTAATGTTTGTTTTATTGTTCTCTTACTCTTGAGAAAAATTATCTATACAAGATGTTTATGTTTTCCGACTCTCTCTTGTACTTATACTGGATATAATTTTAAGACCCAATGAGTTAATATTGTGGGAATTAATTTGAGATCAATTTAATCAATTCATGTTATCTTATATATGCATATGTAGTCTTATCTTCGGTGTTTTCAACCCCATGATAAATGCTCATTTGCTAGAGTGTGTTGATTGTATAACTTAAATATTAGTAATTTATCAAATAGTTTCAAGTAATGTTTTTAGATCATCCTTTGAACAAAACCTTACATCCACTTTTTGTTGGCCCTTTCCATTAAACCCACTTAAATTAAGATATTTTCTATTTAAAACCAAGGTTTAAATTTTTTCCTAACCTTCTTGATGCCTTCATTTAGTCTACATACAAACATTTTTTTGTATGCTTTCACTCATCCATGCTTTCCATTATTGAAATAGTAAATTATTACCATTACAAACTTCCTACCAAACATTTTTCACACTTTATTAATCTAATGGTGGAGGAGAAGGAGCATTGACCCTTTTTTACAACATTTTCATTTAAGTGATGAGAGGATAAGCACCAACCCTTTCTCATAATATTGTAATTTAAGAGGGGAGGAGAAGGAAAAGGAGCACCTTTGTGTTCTTGTAGTCTAGTAAATTGAGGGAGTAATAGAATGACCACTAATGTTTTTTTTCCTAATCGTGTAACTTAATTAAGGAAGAGAAAGAGAACAATCCATTTTTAACACTTCATAAATTTGAGGAAGGAGGAGAAGGAGAATTGAATTTTCCTCCCACTTCACTAATTTGAGGGATACAGTGCAGGACCATGCACCCTTTCTCAAAAAATTTTGATTTTACAGGGAGGAGAAGTTGTAGTAGCCATTTATCACACTACTATAATTAAAGTAAGTAGGAGAAGGATAATCTTCATGTTTTGACATTTTGTTGATTTGAGAGAGTAAGAAAAGTAGCACTAACACACACCTTGCATTTTTTTTCATTCTATAAAACAGGAGACTATGCATGGGTGATTTCTTAGAATTTTGTAATTTAAGACTATGGGAGAAGGGGTACCTTTATTGTCTCATACTTTACTAATTTAATAGAGGATGGAAAAGAACAATGATTTTTCCTTACATTTTTGTAATCCAAGTGAGCATGAAAAGGCGCACACACATTCCTCACAATTTCAATTCAATTAAGGAGGAGAAGGAGCTTGGACTCTTTTTAACACTTTAAAAATTTGTGGGAGGAGGATATGGAGAATCAATAGGTTGACATGCCAAAATGGCCTATGCCAATTAGTAAGGAATATTGGTTGATGGTAAGTCCCAATTAGACTCACTAGAGTTTGGTATGGAAGACTACGGCCGATATGTGGGCCTGATTGTTATTGAGACTTTTAATATCAAAGAAGGAAATAAAAATTTCTTCGGTGATAAGTATTATATTTCTAAACCTAGTTGATTAAAATAAAATGTGTGTTATATAATCTCTATCTATTATTTTAACTTATCCTAATCAGTATATAATCTAGAAGAGTCAGACACATCATTAAGTTATATTTATTAGCATTGAAGGAATTCACACTACCAACAATATGTTGAAAAACAAATGAAACAAGAAAATATATAAATTTCACTTCCCCTAGCCCCTCTGAGAAACATTACGGTGCAAAGTACTCACAAAAAATAAATTTTTGCTAACTAACTGATTTCTTGTAGCTTTCCTCTGTGAAGTATAACAAGAATTAACTATTGTCTATTACCAATTATTTAATGCACCTACAAAATTAAAAAATATGCATGAGATGTAGATAATAACTCATTGCAACAACATATAAAATAAATCTCATACACAAAGTTCATTCACAACAATTAAAACTCATAATCCAACAATAAAATATATAAAAACACTTATATTTTATAAACAGTTGTGCAACAAACTACTTCGGTTGGATGCTCCACCCAACCATGGACTTTTTGTTCCATACCTAAACAACAAGTTAGCCCTGAGATGAGGCTACTAATCCAAAAAATATGGTGGTCTCTCACTTCCCACTCACTGCTCTGAAATCCCACAACCCACTGGTATTCTCCTACAACTATACTGATTTTATAACAAATATCTTCATGTTGACCTTCCCAACCCAAGGAATGTATCCCTTCACCGATAGTTTTCCATCGAGCATCCCAATTGTTTATCAGGGTATCTCTGGCACAAGTAACTAGGAATATCTGCAATGGGAACTCAAGGGAAACTTGTTTCTAGGAAAAATACCAACAAACAACATTAAAGACTTGTTGTTTCAGTGAAACTCACATAAGAGTTCACTCTTCAAGTACAAAAACTTGGATATTTGATCTTCAGCTGTGAAACAATCCAAATATGCTCCAACATGATCTAGAATTCACCCTATATGGATGTTCCATCTTCAAGCTCTCTTTCTTTCTCTCTCCTTGCTTCTCATTCAATAACATTGACTATCTAAAATTGTTGTCACAACCGAGATGAATTTCCTCTCCTTGGATTTCTTTCTTGACCCACACACTAACCCAAGATTATTGTACTCTTCTTCCATGTTCCCAGTAACTATGCGATGTGACCACTCACACCCACCCTCTTACATGTATTCAATGATTGGATTTGGGGACACTTGATCATAAAATAAAGTTTAATACATGGTTATAATAAAATTCATGAATGTGGGTTGAATTAATAGACATAGATAACTCTTGCCTTGTACCCCTCTTGTCCATTCTCTTGGAATCACCACTCTCTTGTGGATTAGTTCGTTCCCCGTATCTATCCATGTCCACTTAACAACTAAATTCAAATTTTACTAATTAAAATTAAAAAATGCAATTGGTGTATAGATCGATTTGGCCATGTTCAACAACACAGGTATTCCAACAGAGGATGAACCCCTTCAGTAACCACTCACACAACCAGATCAAAGATCAACACACCGATGTTTTGACATGGTAAAACCCTATAGGGAAACATTCATGGCCCCAACCAACATGGCCACTTGGAGCAGTTTATTAATGAAAAATAAAAATATTATAGAGATATTTTACAAGAGAGTCTCTCACAATCGATCATCAGAAAATGACCTTCCATGCTCTTTAGATAGAGATCATGGACCAATTGGGTGTTAAGCCACAGATCAATGGTCATTAATATCGAGAAGAATACGAACCATCGGATCACTCTATGTCAGGAACATATCGTGACTGTCGGATTTACTAACTACAAATTCATACTAATGCATAAGTCTAAGAAACACACTAAGAAACACACTTTTACCTAACAACATATTAGACCAAGTAGATCTTAACTAACTCCTAAGTGTCTAAATATCCTAACATCACCCTTAAGAACAACTTGGGATAGGATTGAAGGATTTATAATAGTGACACAATAGGAGAAGGAAGGAGGCATTAGAGACTATCCCCCCTTAATGAAAACTTCCTGAACTCCTAACATAGATCGAAGTTTGGAAAAATTCGCTTCTGTAAAAGACTTTGTGAAAATGTCTGCAACTTGATATTTTGTAGGGAAAAAGAGAACTTCAATAACTTGATCATGAATGACCTTTCTGACGAAGTTCATGTGTAGCTCGATGTGCTTTCTGTGCTGATGTTGAACTAGGTCTTTGGCGAGCTTGATGGCACTCTAATTGTCGCACCAAAGGTTGGTCGAATGTTGTTGTTGAAATCCAAAATATGAAAGGATTAGTCGAAGCCACAAGGATTCCTGACTTGCATTTACCGCTTCTTGATACTCTTCTTTCGATGAAGAAAGTGAAATTGCCTGTTGTTTCTTACAGGTCCTAAACAAATGCTGAAAACATAACCTGCAATAGACTTCTGATCATCAGGGTTGCTGACTGTTGGCCCTTGACCAAGTTTTGGGGAATACTTGGTCATATTTGACCATTTTTGGTACTTCGACATCCAGTCGGAGAAGGAGCGCATGGTGAAGAGGAGATCATGGGATCTCCACACCTTTTTAGGGATTTTTAGAATTTTTGGGAATATTGTAATGGGAAAGGGATATTGACCCTTATTTTGGCATTTTGTATGCATAAATAGAAGGGTAGGCAATGTAAGAACGGATATGCATGTGCCGGCTATGTGATGTAAAGTGAATGGATTAGTGCATAAAGTAGATCTCTATGATCAGATGCCTATGTGACTGTAAGAGCTTTGTGCCTACTGTAAGTATTGTAAGTGGTGAGTGCATAGTTAAGGGAAGGACTTAGTGCTTGGATCTACCCAGGGAAAGAGGATCTAGTGAGCTGCGTAGATATCTTATCGTAGGTAGAGTAGGATCTTGAAGGCTTTGTGCTGTAACTTGGTTTACAGAAGATAATAAAAGAAGAAGAACTTGTGGACATAGCCCCAAGGTGGGGGTGAACCATGGTAACTTTGTGTATTGTGATGATGTGTTTGTCTCTCTCTTCTTAAGTGCTTTGCTATGTTTATATATATCTATTGATGCTTTTTTCTTATGAGATATGAATGCATGATAGATATGATATATAAGATGATAAGTGCTTAATCTATTAGGTATAACCTGTTTATCATTGCTAAGTGCTAGATCTAAGTAATTACTGCGGTGCTCTATGCTTTATGTGAAGTGTATTAATGAATGTATGTTAAGGAATAACTGATGCTAAGTGTGTTGTAAGAAAGATAATCACATATCTATGTCCCAATTAAGGTTGTAGACACCTGAGTCTTGCAACCACCCCTGCCTCTACCTCGGGTGAGATTGCATCTGCTTCGCAGGTGTTGCCAAAAGGGATGGTAGCTAGGGTTTTGTTGGTGTACTCTTGAGCATTGAACCCTGGGTCTACCTAGTGCCAACAAATGGTTATGTTGTTGGGACCTGAAACTGTGATTGTTGGGAACTGAAGAAGAAGAAGCTTTGTGCAAAATAAGCTCTATGTGTAGATCTGTTTCCCTAGTGTGTAGTGTTCGGTTTGACCTGTGAAGCTTTGTACCAAAAAAGAGAGGTCAGATCTGAAGAAAAGAGGTCAGATCTGAAGAAGAGAGGTCATATCTAAAGAAAAGAGGTTAGATCTAAAGAAAAGAGGTCAGATATGAAGAAAAGAAGTCAGATCTG
>JASDQU010012743.1:154285-190651 GCA_032191745.1 Picea mariana | reverse complement strand
GAAACAACATTGCTTCCTGCTGTCGTTGGCCCCCATAACATTCGACGCCAACACTCTCTCATGTTATGGTGGGTCTTACTTTGCGACTATTGCAGTTCTTTTTGTCATTTCCTGAAGACCTCTGAACTTGGTAGGGCCATCAATTCTCACATCATCATCGCTGCTTATTACAGCGACCATTGCTTGTTATTCAGAGTATGTTCATTTGCAGAATTGTCTTCTGCCTTTATCATTACCACCCCCGAGGGCGCTGCAGTTGTCTACACCAACACTTCCGTCATCTTTTTTCAGAGTTACATCACACGAGCATGGGGCATGCCCGCCTCCTTTGTACACAGTTGTATATTGGTTCATACACGTCTCTCAGAATATCAAGATACCGGTTCCTTTTTCCTCCAACGGTTCGTTCCGAAGGGTCCCACTATTGCTTTCCTTTACAGCAACAGTCTCAGTAGAAGAAACATTGATGGATTTCGGCTATACGTATGCTCCTAACCTCATCCATCAGGGGGCATCTGTTATCACTGAAATTTTGTTTGCACATGGCGACAAGAACTCCACATCATCTGCACATGGCGACAAGAACTCTACATCATCAAAACAGTAATGAAGTCATTCATGGCACTTAATTAAGTTCACAACATTCCAGAAGGGTCAAAAACTATACAAAGTAACCAAAAATTGAAAGGCGCTTTACAGCAGTAGGGTGCGCGCGCGTATGCGCGGGATAAAAACGTATAATGAGCGCATGCGCGCCCGACACGCGCCTGTGCATACAAAAAGCTGCGCATTTGCTAATATGGTGCATTAATTGCCTAAGTCGGCCTCCCGACCGCCTGTGGACCAGCCCCCAAGACGATTTGACCCTCAGATCAGGGTCGGTTCTGCAAATACGGCGAATTTATGGCTTAAGAGAACCCTAAACTGGCCTATGTTTACACCGGAAACTAGTTACATGACCGCCTGGAAATGGCTATAAAAAGCAGTGAAGGCTCATTGTTTCAGCAGAGAATTCAAGGTAGAGTTACGCTGTCTAGATGCTTCTAAGCCTAGTCTTTGATAACCAGTTCATCAGCTGTGTAATACCGAGTTCTCTCACCACCCATTTCTGCTCTGTTCATTTTGTAAGGAAGGCATTCAGTTGAGGATTCCCGAAGGACCTTCCGCTGGAGGGAAGAGGAACCATTATCCCTTTCTACAGCGTGTGCTATGGTTTTTTCTAATAGATCAAGCCTTAAAACCACTGGGAACTCCCTTGTCTCACATTTGAAGTTTTTGTTTATTGTTGTAATGTTATTTGCTTTTCAGCTGTTAGATAGATTTTATTCTGTTTGGTTTTCTGTTCTTTGTTAACCCTTTTTGATTCACAGCATCCTGTTCTGCCTTGCTGAGCCCAACAGGGCATGCTAGTGCTCCCATTCTTGCTCACCCGGCGACGATTCGAGCACGAACACTGGGTGAAACAAGAAAAATTGTCTCTCTCCAACAATTCCTACAGGAATCGTCGAAGGTGACAATGGAGCACAATGCAACGAGCTAGGGTCATTGTAGGCCACCAACATAGTACAATGTGACGTCATCACAATGGTTTTCACCACTAGGATGCGACATCAAAGGATCGTCACAGTCTGCCTATATAGTATAGTGAAACGATCTATGTAACTAAGAAAAAAATGGAAGAAAGACAAAAAATCTAACTGAACTTTCAGATCGAGGGAGTCCAGATGGATCACCCATAGACTGAGAGAATGAATTTAACCAAAATAAGGTAGTCTAAAAGAAAATAAGAGGCAAAAAACCAAAATAAATTTGTATCCCCAGTGGATTCGCCAATTTTGTTATCGAATTAATTAGTAAGTGAGGACACAAACATATCTCCCTAGATCCCACTGGAAACTAGAAAAAAGCATAGCAGAGTGCACACTTCGCCTTAAACTTCATCATCATATAAACTAGTTTAATGAGTTACAAGTGACATACCTTTTAAACGACGTTTGTCCTCACTAGTGTCATCTTTGTACCTCCTTCCTTGAGTTTGGATAATAGTAATCCTGCCTAAGAATCACTAACCAATAAGGAGAGAAAACAAATATACATGTACTATAATGAAGTCTATGTATATTTTGAAGGAATTATACAATAGAAGACAAGATGCTTATATAGGGAAGAAATTCATTACTGTATTAATTGAATAGAAAGTGGAGAATACAACCCATGCCTTGATTTTGCAAGGTCCCCTTTCAATGGATCTTTCTCCAACACACACACACACCTTTTCTCCAATGCTTTGAATGAAGAATATCCACAATAATACTTGAAGAACTAAAGTAAAGCTCTCAAGCATAATCTGAAGTAGAACTCTCCATACAATTTTTAGACTATTCAACCTTATCCTTTTCCATGAGAGATCCCTCCTTATATAGTGTGAAAGAGGGATGGATGAGGATATTGGGATGATCCCACCAAATAAGAGAAGCGAGTAAGAGCCAAATTGATTGGAGGCCACCTCATATTCTAGAATACCCCCTTCTAGAACATTCGTGAAATTTGATTTTTCTCAATCTTTAAGCATCATCGCACCTTATGCTTATAGTAGCATGCAACGATGTCACAGTCCAGGTATAGTGTAGGATGTGATGATCAAGCATCGTCATACCCCATGCATATAGAAGGGTGCAATGACCTTTCTTCATATAGTTTTTGGGAGAGGAAAGAAAATCACTTTTCCCATGGAGAAAGTCTCTTTTAATATTTTTAGGGAACATGAACACATGTTGTTAGGTGATCACTGAGGTGACCAAAATAATGTGTAAAAAACTCCATATCCCATGGGATTATTATGTGTAGGGGTATCACTACTACCTTTATCTTTGGTGATTATAACCACAATAATAAATGGTTCCCCCTTAGAAAATATCTTACTTCCAACTTCGGCTTCGTTGATTGCAACCACACTTAACATTAGTGTCTTCCTCTATATAAATTACTATAACATTCATCCCCTATTGATCATAGCCACACTTAGTCATTGTGTTTTTCAATTAGGCCCAAGAGAAAAGTACAAGAATCTAGGCATAACTAAGTTTAAGTATCGCCTAGTGTTGTAGGCACACTCAACCAACCCCTTATAACAGACACTAGGTTAGAGTAATCAATAATTCTACTCAATAAAAAAAAAAAAATCCAAAATCAAAATGCTTAACAAAGGAAATTCCTAGAACCATTTTCTCTTGAGCTAGCAGGTCCTATCAATGAGTATGCAACTACTTTTCCAATTCCTCTCAATATAACATCTTACCAAAAAAATTGCCTTGGATTTCCCCATACTCATGTAGGGGTGAATTTGGTATTGAGGGTGGATTTACAAATGTAGAGAACATTGTAAAAGTGAGTTAGAACCCTTTTCCCTTATAGATTTCAACCAAATTTAACTTTGGAGAACATTGTTCACAAATGTTTCCCCATCCCCAAGGTTTTCTAATATCTAGGATATAATATTCATCCTCATTCAGACATGATCCCATCCCTTGAGTGAATTTCCCCATTGCCCGCCAAGGTATCAACCTATAATATATTACCACCAAGGTATCAACCTATAATAGATTATTCAATCCAATATACTAATGTATATGAAACATTATCATTATAATCAAGCACATCATAACATACAATTTATTAATGTCTACAAGGAATCCAACATATGTATACGTCATCAATCATATCATAATAAGGATATTTCATGTTAAATCATTAAGGTCCATCAATGCTACATACTCATTAACAAGAAAATTTAATGCTAACCTAAGTCATCAAGTAATAAATATCAATGTCCATCTTAATCAATTAGTCACATAGATGCCTAGGTATAACATAGTTAACCACTAACAATTATTAAAGGAAAGATGACTTGATAAAATCATTATAATATAATCCTATAACAGGTTTTCTTAAATTAAGTTATAGTTAGGACTATGGCCTTGATAAGGCCTCAACTCTAGTTCTTAATGTAATCAAAACCATCTCTAAATATACTATCCTTTGACTGCCTCAATTTATAAGGCGTTTCAATTTTAATTATAGGTCCTTTGACATCATAAAGGGTATCTATCAAGTTAGAATATTTAATAGTCATTGAATTATTTGAATTGGATCATTATATTGTTCTTGATCTATCTACATCCTTTTAGAGTGGAAAAAATTAGAGGAATTAGCTTTTGGAAAATTAGCGTCTAGAACCTTCTAGGGCCATTTTGAGGCATCAAACAACATTTTTTGGGATTAAAAATTTCATAGTGTATCTCGCATTTAGTGATAATATTATACACATCAACACCTTTAGAATGATGTAAAAATAGTGTCAATCAAATCTCACATGCAAAATTTATGCCTCCCACAAGTTGACCTACCATGTTGACAACCATGGTATGAGATAATGCCAAATCATCGAAAATTACTCATGCATATGGGGGTAGCCATGTGAGTGATTTCAAGAATATTCTACAAGGTTCAAAAACCTACCACAATTGAGGGTTGAGGAAGTCAAAATCCTATCCCTAGATGGCTACCAAGCTATGTTAAATACCAAGCCACTAGAAGGAGAAGGGATTCCATTCTTTTGCATTGTATCTTGTTCCATAGATAAGAAGAACATATGATAGTGGTATTTTATGAGAATAACATAGGAGGAGAGATTTTTTAAATACTAAAATGATCCCTTGATTACTTTGATTAGGTTATGCAAGATTCATAAATCACTTGCTTAAATAAAAGATGAATTCTTGACAATGTTGGTATTTTGCCAACATGGACAACATTTGAGTGGGTTATTTCATATCTTTGGCCTGTACCTTTAGTTCCAACAAACATTAACCTTTCTCTTTCTAAATATCATGGTTATATATTTGTGCATTTATTTTGTACTTCCATTGGTCATATTCCTAATGTTTGTTTTATTGTTCTCTTACTCTTGAGAAAAATTATCTATACAAGATGTTTATGTTTTCTGACTCTCTCTTGTACTTATACTGGATATAATTTTAAGACCCAATGAATTAATATTGTGGGAATTAATTTGAGATCAATTTAATCAATTCATGTTATCTTATATACACATATGTAGTCTTATCTTCGGTGTTTTCAACCCCATGATAAATGCTCATTTGCTAGAATGTGTTGATTGTATAACTTAAATATTAGTAATTTATCACATAGTTTCAAGTAATATTTTTAGATCAGCCTTTGAACAAAACCTTACATCCATTTTTTGTTGGCCCTTTCCATTAAACCCACTTAAATTAAGATATTTTCTATTTAAAACCAAGGTTTAAATTTTTTTCTCAACCTTCTTGATGCCTTCATTTAGTCTACATACAAACGTTTTGTTGTATGCTTTCACTCATCCATGCTTTCCATTATTGAAATAGTAAATTATTACCATTACAAACTTCCTACCGAACATTTTTCACACTTTATTAATCTAATGGTGGAGGAGAAGGAGCATTGACCCTTTGTTACAACATTTTCATTTAAGTGATGAGAGGATAAGAACCAACCCTTTCTCATAATATTTTAATTTAAGAGGGGAGGAGAAGGAAAATGAGAACCTTTGTGTTCTCGTAGTCTAGTAAATTGAGGGAGTAATAGAATGACCACTAATGTTTTTTTTCCTAATAGTGTAACTTATTTAAGGAAGAGAAAGAGCACAATCCGTTTTTAACACTTCATAAATTTGAGGAAGGAGGAGAAGGAGAATTGAAGTTTTCTCCCACTTCACTAATTTGAGGGATACAGTGAAGGACCATGCACCCTTTCTCAAAAAATTTTGATTTTATGGGGAGGAGAAGTTGTAGTAGCCATTTATCGCACTACTATAATTAAAGTAAGTAAGAGAAGGATAATCTTCATGTTTTGACATTTTGTTGATTTGAGAGAGGAAGAAAAGTAGCACTAACACACACCTCACATTTTTTTTCATTCTATAAAAGAGGAGGATATGCATGGGCGATTTCTTAGAATTTTGTAATTAAAGACTATAGCAGAAGGGGTGCCTTTATTGTCTCATACTTTACTAATTTAATAGAGGACAGAAAAGAACAATGATTTTTCCTTACATTTTTGCAATCCAAGTGAGCATGAAAAGGAGCACACACATTCCTCACAATTTCAATTCAATTAAGGAGGAGAAGGAGCTTGGATTCTTTTTAACACTTTAAAAATTTGTGGGAGGAGGATATGGAGAATCAACATGTTGACATGCCAAAATGGCCTATGTCAATTAGTAAGGAATATTCGTCGATGGTAAGTCCCAATTAGACTTACTAGAGTTTGGTATGGAAGATTACGACCGATATGTGGGCCTGATTGTTATTGAGACTTTTAATATCAAAGAAGGAAATCAAAATTTCTTCGGTGATAAGTATTATATTTCTAAACCTAGTTGATTAAAATAAAATGTGTGTTATCTAATCTCTATCTATTATTTTAACTTATCCTAATCAGGATATAATCTAGAAGAGTCAGACACATCACTAAGTTAAATTTATTAGCATTGAATAAATTCACACTACCAACAATATGTTGAAAAACAAATGAAACAAGAAAATACATAAATTTCACTTCTCCTAGCCCCTCTGAGAAACATTAAAGTGCAAAATACTCACAAAAACTAAATTTTTGCTAACTAACTGATTTCTTGTAGCTTTCATCTATGAGGTATAACAAGAATTAACTATTGTCTATTACCATTTATTTAATGCACCTACAAAATTCAAAAATATGCATGAGATGTAGATAATAACTCATTGAAACAACAGATAAAATAAATATCATACACAAAGTTCATGCACAACAATTAAAACTCATAATCCAACAATAAAATATATAAAAACACTTATATTTTATAAACAATTGTGCAACCAACTACTTCTGTTGGATGTTCCACCCAACCATAGACTTTTTGTTCCATATCTAAAAAACAAGTTAGCCCAAAGATGAGGCTATTAATCCAACAAATATGGTGGTCTCTCACTTCCCACTCACAGCTCTGAAATCTCACAACCCACTGGTATTCTCCTACAACTATACTGTTTTATAACAAATATCTTCATGTTGACCTGCCCAACCCAAGGAGTGTATCCCTTCACTGATATTTTTCCATTGAGCATCCCATTTGTTTATCAGGGTATCTCTAGCACAAGTAACCGAGAATATCTGAAATGGGAACTCAAGGGAAACTTATTTCTATGAAAAATACCAACAAACAACATCAAAGACTTGTTGTTTCAGTGAAACTCACACAGGAGTTCACTCTTCAAGACCAAAAACCTGGATATTCGATCTTCAGCTGTGAAACACTCCAAATATGCTCCAACATGATCTAGAATTCACCCTATATGGATGTTCCATCTTCAAGATCTCTTTCTTGCTCTCTCCTTGCTTCTTATTCAAAAACATTGAATATCTAAAATTGTTTTCACAGCCGAGATGAATTTCCTCTCCTTGGATTTCTTGCTTGACCCACACACTTACCCAAGATTATTGTACTCATCTGCCATGTTCCCAATAAATATGCGATGTGACCACTCACACCCACCCTCTTACATGTATTCAATGATTGGATTTGGGGACATTCGATCATAAAATAGAGTTTAATACATGGTTATAATAAAATTCCTAAATATGGGTTGAATTAATAGACATAGGTAACTCTCGCCTTGTACCCCTCTTGTCCATTCTCTTGGAATCACCACTCTCTTGTGGATTAATTCATTCCCCCTATCTATCAATGTCCTCTTAACAACTAACTTAAAATTTTACTAATTAAAATTAAAAAATGCAATTGGTTTATAGATCGCTTTGGCCATGTTTGACAACACAGGTATTCCAACAAAGGACGAACACCACTAGTAACCACTCACAAAACTAGATCAAAGATCAACACACCAATGTTTTGACATGGTAAAACCCTATAGGGAAACATCCATGGCCCCAACCAATGCGGCCACTTGGAGTAGTTTATTAATGAAAAATAAAAATATTATAGAGAGATTTTACAAGAGATTCTCTCACAATCGATTATCATAAAATGACCCTCCATGCTCTTTAAATAGAGATCATGGACCAATCAGGTGTTAAGCCACATATCAATGGTCATTAAGATCGAGAAGAATACGAACCGTTAGATCACTTTATTCAGGAACATATCGTGACTGTTGGATTTACTAACTACAAATGCATATTAATGCATAAGTCTAAGAAACAAACTAAGAAACACACTTTTACCTAATGACACGTTAGACAAAGTAGATGTTAACTAACTCCTAAGTGTCTAAATGTCCTAACATCACCACTTAAGAACAACTTGGGATAGGATTGAAGGATTTATAATAGTGACACAATATGAGAAGCAAGGAGGCATTAGAGCCTATCCCCCCTTAATGACAACTTCCTGAACTCCTAACATAGATTGAAGTTTGGAAAAATTCACTTTTGTAAAAGACTTTGTGAAAATGTCTGCAACTTGATACTTTGTAGGGAAAAAAAGAACTTTGATAACTTGATCATGAATGATCTTTATGATGAAGTTCATGTGTAGCTCGATGTGCTTTCTACACTAATGTTGAACTGGGTCTTTGGTGAGCTTGATGGCACTCTAATTGTCGCACCAAAGGTTGGTCGGATGTTGTTGTTGAAATCCAAAATATGAAAGGATTGGTCAAAGCCACAAGGCTTCCTGACTTTCATTTATCACTTCTCAATACTCTTCTTTCGATGAAGAAAGTGAAATAGCCTATTGTTTTTTACAGGTCCTGAACCAAGGCTGAAAACATAACATGCAGTAGACTTATGATCATCAGAGTTGTTGACTATTGGCCCTTGACCAAGTTTTCAGGAATACTTGGTCATATTTGACCCTTTTTGGTACTCCGACATCTAGTCAGAGAAGGAGTGCATGGCGAAGAGGAGATCACGGGATCTCCGCCCCTTTTTAGGGATTTTTGGGATTTTTGGGGGTTTTGGGAATATTGTAATGGGAAATGGATATTGACCTGTATTTAGGCCTTTTGTATGTATAAATAGAAGAGTAGGCAATGTAAGAAAGGAGATCCATGTGCCAACTATGTGATGTAAAGTGAATGGCTTAGTGCATAAAGTAGATCTATGTGATCAGACATCTGTGTGACTGTAAGAGCTCTATGGCTACTGTAAGTATTGTAAGTTCTGAGTGCATGGGTCAGGGAAGGACTTAGTGCTTGGATCTACATAGGGAAAGAGGATCTAGCAAACTGCACAGATCTCTTGTCCTAAGCAGGGTAGGATCTTGAAGGCTTTGTGTTGTAACTTGGTTTACAGAAGATAATAAAAGAAGAAGACTTTGTGGACGTAGCTCCACGGTGGGGATGAATCACGGTAACTATGTGTATTATGCTGATGTGTTTGTATCTCTCTTGCTAAGTGATTTGATATGTTTATATAGATCTATTGATTCTTTGTGCTTATGAGATATGAATGCATGCTAGATATGATATATAAGATGCTAAGTGCTTAATCTATTAGGTATAACCTGTTTATCATTGCTAAGTTCCAGATCTAAGTAATTACTACGATGCTCTGTGCTTTCTGCGAAGTGTATTAATGAATGTATGTTAAGGAATAACTGATGCTAAGTGTGTTGTAAGAAAGATAATCACAGATCTGTGTCCCAAGTAAGGTTATAGACACCTGAGTCTTGCAACCACCCCTGCCTCTACCTCGGGTGAGACTGCATCTACTTCACAGGTGTTGCCAAAAGGGCCGGTAGTTAGGGTTTTTATGGTGTGCTCTTGAGTGTTTAACCCTAGGTCTGCCTAGTGATAGCAAATGGTTATGTTGTCGGGACCTGAAACTGTGATTGCTGGGAATTGAAGAAGAAGAAGCTTTGTGAAAAATAAGCTCTGTGCATAGATCTGTTGCCCTAGTGCGTAGTGTTCTGTTTGACCTGTGAAGCTTTGTACCAAGAAAGAGAGGTCAGATCTGAAGAAAAGAGGTCATATCTGAAGAAGAGAGGTCAGATATGAAGAAAAGAGGTTAGATCTGAAGAAAAGAGGTCAGATCTGAAGAAAAGAAGTCAGATATGCAAAGAAAAGAGGTAAGATATGAAAGAAAAAGGTAAGATCTGTAAGCTCCATGCTTTGATAAAAGTAAGAATAGTTAAAAGTCTTAGATCTGGAAGCTTTGTGCTCTATATAAGTAACATAAGTGGAAATTTTTGTTTCTAAAGCATGGATTTAGGTATGCTTGGTAAATTTTGTCCTAGCTTGAAAACTAGGGCATTGTTAGATGAAAGAAAGTTTGATATGAATAATGATAGATATGTTATACCTATGCATAGAAAAAATGTTTGGACTAACAGATGGATGTAGGATCCTCAAAAGAATTTGTTGTAGGCTAGCTACCGTGATCTTGGCGCATAATATAGAAAAAGTTGGGGATCATTTAAAAGAAAAAGAGAATTGACCCTATGTTACAGTTGCATAAAACCAGGACATCTAGCTAAGGAGTGCCCCAGTGGAAGAACAAATTGTCTCTTTTGTAAGGCTATGGACCATGAAGTACTGGATTTCCCTAGAATGATTGATAGACTTGAAAAGATGAATATAGAGCAAGAAAAAATAAATTAGATCAAGAGACTCAGATTATAGAGGAACCCCAAAAAGAATCAGAGATTATGTTACTGAAAATGAAAGACACCCTGAATGATCACAGAGACATCATTTTATTAGAGATCTTCAAGAAGAAAGAACAAGTCAAAGTGAGAATAGGGGACTTTGACATTGACTGTACTCTGGATGAGGAAACACTGATAAACATCATGACTGAAAGAACTTGGGAAACCCTAGGAAGACCTACTCTGGTTCCTTCACTAGGAGCAGTAAGCTTGTTTAAAGGAAAATTGGTAACCTTATGTGGACAGATTACCCAGATAGCCATGACTACCCATGGCACCTCAACAGAAGAAGATTTTGGGACTGTTAAGTTCGTGGAAAGCAGTTCTCCATTTCTAGTTTAGTTAGGAAAAACTTGGATTGCGAGAGATAAGAGTCAAAAGAAAGAAGAGGCAGACTTAGAACAAAAGAATCAAGATTTAAAGGCTTTCGTGGCCAGAAGAATAGCACACTTAATCGAAGAATAGGAGTATAACGTGAAGATATTTAGGTATCAAGACTTGAATGTCAAAGCTGAATGAGTACAAGAACAAGAAAGTAGGTCACCTACCCCAGAGCCAATGAAGGAAGAAACACCGATCCCGAACCCTACCCCACAATGCGAAGTTACCATGCCTAAAGAAGAAAAGAATCATAATGGAAAAAGGTTGACTGAGATGAAGCTCACTAGAAAAAAGTCAAGGAAACTCATGAAGAAGAAAGTGAAGTTGGAAAAACTACAGAATGTGCTAGAAGGAACCCCGTAGAAGGAAAACATGCAGAATATGAACTTCGCCAGGATATCAGAACAACGACACACGGTACTTCACCGTGGCAAAGCAATATAGTCATTGACCGATATACCCATTCGAATTCTGCCTCAAATGGGTAGAAAAGCATTAAAAGACCACCACCAAGCCGTTGAACCTCACCTTGATGGATAGATCAATGGTCATGGAAGCTTCATATCCATTGCAAGCAGTCTTTTGCAAAGTTACTTACTTATTCCATCGTGCCATGCCTAGAAGACACCTTTTCCAATTAAGAACTTGATCTTTTCGAATACCTGCCTTATGAAACAGTGATTACTCCAGCTTTATTCTCTATCTAACTGTGGTACCGACAGTCCATTGACAACCCGAGATAGTGATCCCGAGCTTACATGTCTGACGAGCTTAGCGCAATAGAAGAATCGGTGAGAGAAGTACTTTCTAGCTTAAGGACATAAAGAGTCATGTCAGAAAGAGGAATGTCCACCAGAGTCCAAGCCTCATCGTCGAGAGGTGTGGCAGCCTCCCCGTCAACTGCTCGAGTAGGAACATCTAGCCGACGCAGAGTCGAGAACTAAGCATAGAGATGATGCAGCCAACGTGAAGTTAGTGCCAACCATCCTAATAGCTTACATTCCCCCTCTAAGTGGTGAGACTAACAGGGACAGTGTCCCTAGAGACTTTGATACACCTTAATCACTGCATATCTACCAAAAGGAGTTCGCACCTACCGTGCAGATCAAGACAAGGTTACAACGTTGAAGTTTTGCGACTTCAACCTTGGAGACCGTAAAGCCTACAACATGCTCGCACCATCTAAGTACTTAACGAGGACTAAGGGTTAGAATTCGAATATTGTCCCTCAGCAATGGATGATGAACCTTGTGCAGTCTACTCTGCTCAACATTATGAAAATACCGCACTTCAATAGACATCAGGGGGTAACTGCTTGTGTGAAATTGCTACTAGCAAGTTACCAGGGAGGATACCTATGGTTAAACCGTCGCATAACTGTTGATATGATGCTAACCAAAAAAATTATTAGGATTTGCATGTAGGGCCATGATCCCCATGAGTACTACCCTAGAAATACCATGGACCGCACTCTTTCACAAAAGATTAAAGAGGCTTATGGAAATGCTGAAAAAGTCACGCGAGGTTACAAGGTAGCCTCTATTGAGAGTGGCGCAGTGTGCCTCACATGTCAGTTGATAGAAAGGAAGCTAGTATGTAAGAATAGATGTACACAAGTATCAGGATTTGTAGTGGACCTCGTAGGAAAATGTGCAGAGGGATTACAAATTAATTGGGAAAAATACTTGGTCAATCAACTAGAAATTGACTATAGAGAAGCCCAGGACCAGGGGCATGAATTCCACTTTAGCTGGCTACTAATATTGATCGCCTTTGTTGCATGGGAGCTACTAGAAGGCACAACCCTCCTAGACCTCAACCCATTTGAACCATTAGTTGCGAAGTTCAGTACCTTATGGTACTCGACGAACATGAGCAAGCAGCAGCAATCAAATGCCATTTTTCACAGATACTATAACCAAATAAAAGAAGCCATAGGGAGTGAACCTGGAATAACCTTGAACACTTTACAAAGGTTCCAACCTCTGATAAAGTTCAGCATGGACTGCCACTTTATATACCTAACTCCACACGCTGATGAACACCAAGAACAACTTCAATCCTATTATAAGCTGACCGAAGAAGACCTAGAAGAAATCACCAAGGAATGGTCGGTGAACCTCCTTGTTCCAGTAGATCCAACAGAAATTTTAGACATTAACATCCCAGAAGCTGCGCATGACACACCTGGGATTAGTAATATGAAGAAGACAAAGAAGACAAAGGAAACAAATAAACCTAAAGAGGTTTAGGATGTAGATAGATACTCTGTAAAGATAACTTCCATCACACCCGATCAAGAAGGTAACAACGAAGGCCTAGAGGAAGTTGAACAACAACCAAAAGATGAATTTGAAGTTCCAAAGAAGATAAAATGGTCACCTTCGATATCTTCCTCTAAGAAGAAAGCAAAAGCGATGGTGACCAAAATGAAGACCACGCTCACCCCCGATGAATTCAGCTTTCTCCTTGCAACTTTGATTGAAGCTATAGAAGAAATTACATAAAAGCAGGAGGCTAAGAAACAGATAATGTACGAAAGAATTGAAGCCAAGATCCAAGGTGTGCAGTGAGCACTTCAGTCTAACCGCGCAGTCTCCACTGCGCCCATGCCAGAAGGAACAATAGAAGAAGGATATGAATCAATTCAACTCTGCAGGATTGCCGACATAGTCAAAGTACGCCTTTCGAAAGTAGAAGAAGTAGCAGCATAGGCCACCCAGGCCCTAAATAAAGAACAGGAGGAAATCATAGAGCAGCGTCGAGCTGCATAGTAAGAGAAGGAGGCCATTCAAGAGAAATTTGATAAAGAAAGAGAAATAATCCAAAAGGAGAAGGATCAACTTCTCATGAAGCAAATCAGGATCGAAGAAGATGTCAACAGAGCATTTTGCTCTGTGACCAGCTTAGAAAAAAAGGCTGAAGAACCCTTAGACCGTCAAGTGATGAAGTTTGCTCAAGTTATTCAGCAATTGTAGCAAAGAGTCGTGGACTTAGAGCTTCAGATCATCCCAAGCACCCCGTAAGAAGAGCGCGACCAATGAGAAATAACTTCCTGGGTGATAGTAGAAAGGATTAAATAACTCACTGAAGAATGCAAACAACTAAGTACCAGAAGTGCGCAGATACATGAGAACCTGACGGAGAACTTGAAATTGCATAAACTAGAGTCGCAGCTCCAGGAGGTGAAGCAACATGCAGATATACTTCAGATGTAGTTGAAATCCCTATCAACCATATAGAAAATGAAGCGATCCCATGAGAAATGCGTCGCACAGCAGTAGATCCACATGATCCAGAGCAAGGTCATGGAAGTGATGCAACAACTTCAACCTTTGCAGGATAAGCCATGTCAACTATTTTTAGAGATTGAGAACTAAAGGATAGAGCTACAATAGGTCATGATTATAGCAGAGCAGTTCCTATAAGGACCAGTCAATAACATACTGATCTAGGAGTTCACCGAGCATGAGGAAATCACAAAGCAACAGATCGAAGCGGCGCGAGCCAAACTCGATGTGCTTGAAGAAGAATTGGCTAGACCTGAGTGACTTGGGATGAGTCACAGGTGAGTGTTGGGGGCCTATTGTCCCTTGACCAAGTTTTGAGGAATACTTGGTCATATTTATCCATTTTTGGTACTCTGACATCCAGTCGAAGAAGGAGCGCATGACAAACAAGAGATCATGATATCTCCACCCCTTTTTAGGGATTTTTGGGATTTTTTGTCTTTTTTGGAATATTGTAATGGTAAAGGGATATTGACCCTTAATTAGGCTTTTTGTATGTATAAATAGAAGGGTAGGCAATATAAGAAAAGATATGTGTGTGCTAGCTATGTGATGTAAAGTGAATGACTTAGTGTATAAAGTAGATCTATGTGATCAAGCATCTGTGTGACTGTAAGAGCTCTGTGCCTACTGTAAGTATTATAAGTATTGAGTGCATGGGTTAGGGAAGGAATTAGTGCTTGGATCTACCCGGGGAAAGAGGATCTAGCGAGTTGCGCAGATCTCTTGTCCTAGGAGGGGTAGGATCTTAAAGGCTTTGTGTTGTAACTTGGTTTACAGAATATAGTAAAAGAAGAATACTTTGTGGACATAGCCCCAGGGTGGAAGTGAACCATGGTAACTCTGTGTATTGTACTGATGTGTTTGTCTCTCTCTTGCTATGTTCTTTGATATGTTTAGATAGATTTATTGATGTTGTGTGCTTATGAGATATGAATGCATGTTAGATATGATATATAAGATGTTAAGTTCTTAATCGATTAGGTATAACCTATTTATCCTTGCTAAGTGCTAGATCTGAGTAATCACTACAGTGCTCTGTGCTTTTTGCAAAGTGTATTAATGAATGTATGTTAAGGAATAACTAATGCTAAGTGCATTGTAAGAAATACTATCACAGATCTGTGTCCCATCTAAGATTGCAGACACCTGATTCTTGCAACCACCCATGCCTCTACCTCATATGAGACTGCATCTTATTCGCAGGTGTTGTCGAAAGGGCCGGTAGCTAGGGTTTTGTTGGTGCGTTCTTGAGCATTGAACCCCGGGTCTACCCTATGCCAACACCGACCCAATCTGAATCAATGAAACCAACCAATAAAGGAGTCCCCCCTGAACTGTAATGTATCTCAAACTGAAATGTACCACAGACATAGCGAAGTATCCTTTTAGTTTCTTTCCAATGGCTTTCATGGGGTGTTTTCATATACCAGGAAACAAGACCAACAAAGAAGGAAAGATCAGGATGGGTATGAGTCAAGTATAAGAAGCTAGCAACTAACTGATGGTATAAGGTGGCAGTAAGATCGAATCTATACTGGAAGGGAGAAGGGGATGGTTTACAATCATCGATGTGAAAGCGACAAATAAGGTCACAAGCATACTTATATTGGGAAAGAAAAATCCCTTCATTGGTTTGCAAAACTTGCAGGCCAAGGAAATAGTGAAAAAAACCTAAGTCTGTCATTTCAAATTTTTTCTTAAGGCTGCTTTTCACATGGTTTAAAAGTTTTGAGTCACTACCAGTAAGGATAAGGTCATCAACATAAAGGAAAAGAATTATGAGATGGATTCCTAATTTCTCGGTATAGACATTAGGATCAGAATGGCATCTAGAGAATCCATTGTCAATAAGAAAGTTGTCCATTTTGGCATACCAAGCTCGGGGAGCTTGATTAATACCATAAAGAGATTTTTTAAGGAGAAAAACAAGGATAGATTCATTCTGGAGATAGCCTGGAGGTTGTTCCATGTAGATTTCTTCTTGCAAACTTCCGTGCAAGAAGGCAGATTTAACATCCATCTGATGGACCTCCCATTTATGTGAGGCAGCAAGGGAAAGAACAAGGTGGATGGAATTAGTTTTGGCTACAGGGGAAAAGTTTTCATTATAGTCAATTCCTTCAACTTGGGAAAATCCTTTGGAAACTAACTCTTCTTTGTGTCTTTCAACACTTCTATCAGATGCATACTTAGTTCTGTAGACCAATTTACAGCTGACAATTTTTCTTCCTTTTGGAACAGGTACAAGATCCCAAGTATCGTTGGCCATTAAATAATGATACTCTTCATTCATGGTTGTATCCAAATATGAATGACTTGAAGCTTCTGCAAATGTCTCTATATCACGAGTCTCTGAAACTTGGGCCAAAAGAGAAGGGACTTGCTAGAACTGTGAATGTGTCCGACGTTGATTTGAAGGATCATTGACAAGATCACCAACTTCTTTTCATGTTGAACAAACCCATCTAGGAAGTTGTGGAGCTAGTGTTGGTTCAGGTTCAAAGGACTCATCTGGAGGAAGGTGAGAAGGCAGAGGTGTATTTTCATCCTCACTATCATCATCTAAAGAAGAAACCATAATAGGAACAAAAGAAGGCACAAACACCAAAGATGGCTCACAGGCCAAAGAAGGCACAGTTGTCGAATTAGGCTCGCAGGCCAAGAGATTTTCCTCAAATTTAGCATCTCTTCTAATAATAATTTCATTACAATGTGGTTGAATAAGTTTATAATCTTTGACATCTTCAAAATAACCAACAAATATATACTTCTCACTTTTAGGTTGCAATGCTTTCCTTTTCTCATCAAGAATGTGATCCCATGCTATAATACCAAATACATGGAATTGTCTTACATATGGTTTAATTTTAGTCCAAGATTCTTCTAGTGTTATATTTTTAAGAGCCTTTGTGGGAGTGGGATTTACTATGTAATTTGCATAGTTGATTGCTTCCACCCAATACTTTAGAATTAATCCCTTAGATTGGATCATACAATTATCCATTTCTTTTAATGTGTGGTTCTTTCTCTTAGCAACACCATTTTGTTGTGGTGTATATGGAATAGTGTGTTTCATTTGGATGCCCTGTGTAGTGAAGTAACTTGTAATTTGATGTCCAGATTGATTTTCTACAAGGGTCTTGTTGGCCAAAAACTTGTCAAACAATTCTCTCTTAAGTTTTAAGAAGTAAACCAAAGTACGTCTGGAAAGTCATCAATGAAAGTTAAGAAATACTTTCACCCAAAAAAAGAAGAATAAGTGAGTGGACCACACAAATCACTATGAACAAGCTACAAAGGGATCGAGGCATGCCAAGAGGCACGTTTGTAAAAACTATCCTGATGATGTTTGCTAAGAACACAACTTACATAAACACCATATCTGCATGAAACAAGAGGAAGACCAGTCACCATCTGTTGATTACATAGTTGTTGCAATGAGCGATAATTTAGATGACCAAACCACTCATGCCAAAGTTTTCTCAAGTCATCACTATGAGCAACACAAACCGATGAAAATTATGATGACCCAAAGTTGTCAAACTTGTACAACCCAGTAATATCATCAGCAATTCCATTTTCAAGAACATGCTTAGGATCTTTTAGATCCTTGATTACAACTTGGTGAGGTGAAAACTCTATGGTTTTACCTTCCCCTGAATGAGTGATTTAATATATTGATAGAAGGTCACAAGAAATACTTGGAACACACAATACATCATTGAAATGATCGTTTTCTACTTGAATTGTTGCAGATCCTTCAACACTAAGAGATGTATCATCACCAACAAATATTTTCTTGGTGTTACATTCATTTAGATAAGAAAATATGTCTTTATCCTTAGCCATATGATAAGATTCTCCAGAATCAATAAGACAATCATCAAAAGAAGAAGTAGAAGTTGTATTGAAGGAGAAACCAAAAGCAAAAAGTGCATGTCCATGAGAAGAAGAAGAAGAAGTAGAATCAATACTGATATTGTGTTTCTTCATCGCTACTTATAAATATGCCATCTTCTTGAAACATTTGGACTCATCATGACCATATTTATCACAAAAGTTGTAATGTATGTTAGTATTCTTAATTTTATATTTTATTTCGTTGTCACCATCAGGAGCGGAAGCTATCTGAGTGGGTTTGGGACCCTTATATTGCTTGTTGTTGTGGCGAGGATGTTGCTCCTTGTGATTCTTGGGTTTATCTTTCTTATGGACGAATAATGATTTTATGGAGGTACCTGCAGTGTTGATCACTCCAAGTTGTAAAATATTATCTTTCTCTCTAATCAAAGCATCACAAATGTTCTCAAGACTGGTTTTTTTATAAATTGTCCCTAAAGCCTCTTGCATGGCATAAAAGGAAAATACAAACACATAATACGCACTACCTATCTTAGAAAGAATAAGATAAATGCAATGATCTTCTTATATGTTTATCTTACATTCTTCACACAAAGTTATGAGTTGTTTAAAGTTAGATAGATAGTCTTCAATGCAAGAAAAATCATTTGGACTTAAATTCAGTACTTGATTTTCTAGCTGTTGTGCTCGAATAATATTGTGTTTACCAAACACAGATTCAATCTTGTCCCAAGATTCTTTGTGTTGATCAATTGATTGAAGGTGGAACCTTAAATCAAGAGAGATGGACATTCTTATTAATACACGTGCTTCTTCATTCCTATTATCCCATTTGACTCTTTTATCATCATCAGTGGGTGATGTTTCTTTTCCCAAGGTAATTTGGTACAATCCTTTACTTCTTAATAAATAATCCATATGGGATTTCCATTGGAATTAGTCGGTGCTTGTTGGTAGTAGGCTAAAGTGGAAAGAAGGATGATCATGGGGAAGGAAAGCATGCAAAAACTGAATTAAAAAATGGAGAAAAACACAGCACATGTGCATGCAAGAAGGCATGCACAAGGAAAGCAACAGTTGGAAGAAAAAACATCACGCGTGCATGGGAGGAAGACCTAACGTCCGTAGGGTTAGGGTTTTGGTAATATATTGTAAACGATTGAAGAGCCCAAAATATATATAAATATAGATATGTAGGTATCATAGGGGGTTTCCTTCTTGTTAGTTTGGTTTTTCATTTTTACATCATAGATATGCACGAGTCCATGCGAATTGTACTATTGTTATGTACTATTTTGTAAGATGTTGAGCTAAGAGGAGAGGAGAGACAAAAGATCTAAGTATTAGAGTGCAGGCTGAGGTTCTTGGTGTGATCTAGTTCACCTCACAAAGATCTTACCCATCTTAGGGGAATTATAAGCGCACGATGCCAGATATGTAGAACTACCATAATAAAAGAGCCAAGAGACAAATATTTGTGGACATAGCCCAGGAGGGGGGTGAACCACGGTAAACATCTGTTTAATGTGAAGAATGAATGAACATCTTTATCTTATTTTAGTGGTTAATCATTGTATTTAATGAAGGAATGAATGAGTTATTACATTGCTATGAATTATGGTTGTGTTGCTAAGAGAATAAATCGTGGAAGGTAATTCATAGTCACGAATATAGTAGGTTGAAATCACAAGTACAATAGATGGCTTTGAATATCGATATCCTATCCCATACTCAATCCTAGGCTATAAAAACCTGAGTCTTACAACCTCCCATTTAAAGTTATCTTGGGTAAGACTGCGCAATGCATTTTGTGTGTTATGTTGCCTTCTGGTTTACCGGGGGGGCGATAGTTTTAGAGGCTTTGTTGGAACACTGATTGACATGAACCCAAGGTCAATAAATCAGATAGTATAGAGGAAGGAAGAGTAGGGAAAAACCAACAAATGGTTATGTTTCCACGTTGGTAGTAACGAGATAGGACTGAATACAGGAAATAGATTGAGCGAGAAAAGAGTGAAAAGAAGAGAGCACTGATCCATTAGAAGGTAATGTTCAGACCATGGAACCACATGAAAGAAGAAATTGAAGGCTAGTTGAGAACCCAAGAGCTAGATTTTGCATAGAAAGACAATAGAAACCCTAAAATCAAACCTTGAAAATATCTGGACAAATACGTGTTTACTAATTTGCATGAAGTCTTTTTATGTGATTTTCCGCATCTACTACAGGAGTGGATACTAAGGTTGAAGGATAACCATGCGACGAACTAGATTCGACAGCTAGATTGGACCCCAGTGTAGATTGAGCAGTTACAATAGGTGAATAACAAATTCACTCTCGCAGTAGACTTTTGGCTTGACAGTGTTGTGGAAGGCTTCATAACAAAGTTTTCATTTGACACATCGAAGTCATACAACGCAACGGAGCAAGAATCCCTACGCGGACCTCAAGGAAGATACATTCAATCACTGTATACTTCTATTAAGATATTGTTATATAACAAAGGTGTAATGACAATGGAATCAGATAGCTAAACTTCCTTGTGTGCATGGAGGAAGGGGGGAAGCACTAACAGAGGGAGGATAAATGGAAGGAGGGAAGGATAAAGGAAGGAAGGAAGTGGAACCCTTGGACCTAATAATGATGGATGACGACTAGATCAAGTGGATCTTGGCGTCGATAGGAAATATGCGTAGCAGAGTACTCTACCAATATAAGGTGAATACCAAGAAGAGAGTTGTAGCCGGAAGGGAAGGTTTGGCGAGCGATGAGGAAGAGGTAGAGGATCTCTAGTCTGTGGAGTAGATTAAGGAAATCACGCATGCAACATATGAGAGGAAGATGAGAGGTCCAAGAATGGGAGGAGAAGGAAGTCATCATATCCATATTAATGTCAGTGCGGAACCCATAAATCCATGTGCGACTAATACACCAAAGAGAACACCACCATTCAGACAACCAAAGTTTGGAGGAAGTCTGACAGAAGAAAGTACATCTACACAAGGCACAACAACTGTAGGAGCTAGTTTAGGCAACACTAGTCAAGTATCTACACCACGCAGATGGGCTAGTAGTCCAGTATTTAGAATGGTAGGACACGATCCTACCATCAGGTTACCAAAATTTCTAGGAGAAGTAGCAGAAGAACTTGAGAAGCACTTGTTCATTTGTACAAAGATCTGAGAAGCAAAACAGATCACCGATGAATATACCAAACTGGAGCAGCTAAGGATTAAGCTAAGAGATCGTGCACTAGAATGGTACATGAGTCTAGACACCAACAGTTCCCCTTGAACGATAAGGACACTAGTAGACATTAGGAAGTTACTAATTAATGAGTTTCAGAAGCTGAGCTCAGAGGATTAGTACATGAACGAGATGATTGAAATAAGAAAGAAACTAGGAGATTTTGTATGGGAGATCAATCAGTGATTCAAGTGACTGAAGGGGAAGATAAAATACCTTATGACCAATATGCAACATCGAAAAATGTTTTTCAAATCACTACTCCCACACTTAAAATATCCTTTACGACAACATAAATTTCAGACACAGGTAGAGGCTCTACAGGCATCCTTGTAGCTGGAAGAGAACCAATACCAGCAGATGAACCCAACTATCAAATAATTGAAGGAGGATTTGAAGAATCTAACATTTTAGCTAAACCAAAATAAGAGAAAGGACACATGAGAGGCCGTGTGGTGTACCACATGCAAGCTGAAAGGACACCACAAGAACGAATGCCCAACGTTCGCGCAATATATGGTAGAAGGAATATTGAATCCATTACCAACAGGAGGATAATGGTGAGAAATATGCAAGAAACTGGGTCATGACCCTTATCACTGCATGACGATGCAGAAATACCAGACAATTCTAAAGAATTCATATTGTACCTTTTGCAAGTCAGTTGGCCACAACGATAAAGATTTCATAACTATGGAGCTGATGCGAGAAATGAAATCTAAGGCATATAGAGTATAGGCTGAAATTATGACTAGGCAAGAAGCACCACAGTTCAATCCCGTCCCAGTTCCATACAACACTGTGTAGCAACAGTATAATACTGCGCAACAACCATACAATAATGTGTAGCCACAGTACAACCCGGAACAACCTTAGTACAATATCGGGTAGTATAATCAGGCACCTTAGTACAACGCGTCGAGAGGTGATCGAGCAGGCTACAGAGGAGGAGGATAAACCAGAGGAGGTTTCGAACGAGGTAGAGGACCAGTCACATGTCATAATTCTTAGCAACTGGGACATTATGCAAGGGAATTTCCACTTCCACCAACAACTTGTATGTATTGTTGCACATTGGACCATGATACAAAGGAATGTCTGACATTACTCATAAAGATTTAGGAAAAGAGGAATCAAAACAAATAAAACGTTCAGTGGATCTCAGTCAAAGCAAGGGATGAAGGACAAAACATCAACATATTTACTCAGGGAGGAGATAAAACAAGCACTGATGCAGTTCGACAGGAACCAATGCAAAACCAATGGGTAAAGAAGAACACTGAACCAAGGAAACAGTTCGACACACAAAAGAAAATTGAGATATTTAAAGAGGCCAGACAAGAGTTTCATAAGGCGTACATAGCGACAACTTCAATTGCACAACAAAAAAAGCAAGAACCGGAATACGAGATGTTGATATCACTGGATCATACCAATGGGATGAAACCCATGGGACAAGTAAGTACAATGAAAGGATTTTTGCGATCATGTGTAAAAGTATTATGTGATCCCTCATCTGTGAATATATTTCAAAACATCCTAGAGAAATGTAGAAGCAAGATGGAAGAAAATCTAGAACCAAAAACACTTAATCACCTACACACAAAAAGAAGAACAAGTAGGGAATTTTGACTGAATGTTAACATTGGGGATTTCAATATGGGAGACATCATACTGGATCTAGGATCTGAGGTGAATGTATTACCAAAAAAGACATGGCAATGCATGGGAGAGCCAACATTGGGATATTTAAACATCCAATTGAAATTAGAAAACCAACACAGAGTCCTACCAATAGGTAGACTGAAAGGAGTAACGGTAGATCTTGATGGAGTGTGCACTAAAGAAGATTTCAAAGTTATTGAAATAGTGGACGACACAAAACCCTACCCAACAATGCTTGGTCTGGATTGGGAATTTAAAAAGTAGACCATAATCAATTTCAAAACCAGTAAAATGACATTTGTGTCCAATGAATATAAGTTCATCGTACCATTAGACCCATCATAGGGGGATAGGTTTGTAGAACCTTCTTGCCTAGACTTAGAGGAAATAAACCATTTGTACAAAACAACTGCACGTGATGAGGATTATGTAAACTCAACTACATATGGGGTACTCAGTTGGAAGAGCATTACTTCATGTGCAACAGACTCAGACACCAGATTAGATAACTGGTAGCAGATGCTACACGAAGTATCCATGAGAAGATGTGCAAGAATAGACCATGCAGTAAGATGGGTAGGCACATAAATTAGATAACCACCCAGTTTTCATGGACTAAATGATTTGGAAACATTCTTGACACAATACGAAGATGTGGTATTATAGAATCAGAGACTGTTAGAACTGGACTTATCAATCAAGGCCACACCCCCAATATGGTGGGGTGCACACAAAGAGACAATCACATACTGGTATCAATGTAAGTTATTTCTATGAATAAGGTTGGATGTAGAACAAAAAATAAACAAAAAAAATAAATATGAAGGACAAGGGACACCAACGAAACACGTGGAGAAGTGAAAAACAATGTGGAAAATTACACCACCAGAGGAATGGCCTCATCATTTCATACATATTATAGAGGGCATACCAGGGAATTGGTATACAAACCAGGAATTGCGCAAAGGAACTATGACCTGGACAACATACAATAGAATTTTACAGATACTTTCTCATTCGAGCATGAAAACCCCAACATAGATGCAGCCCTTAGACGGATCAGAGGAGTAATATTCATTAAAGAAACAAAAATAGAACTTATCACAGAACAACAACAATGGAATAAACAGACAGTCAAAGAACTAATAGCATGTTACCATGTACAAGAAGATGCACTAGATGAAGATGACCCGTGCGATATTCAGATCAGAGAAGTAGAAGGTGAAAGAGTTGTGGAGGGACCACCCATAGAATTAGAAGTCATTTCTGCACTAGTTAAGGTAAAGAAAGTTAACATTGGGACAACTGAGAAACCCAAAATGGCCATCATTGGATATTACTGGGACAAAAAAACAGTAGAAAGCATCACAGAGTTGTTACGCAAATACAGTGACCTCTTTCCCACAACATTTACAGAGATGAAGGGCATAGTTGGAGAACTAGGGGAAATGAAGATACCACTTAGCCCTGATGCGAGACCTATTAGACAACGACCCTATTGGTTGAACCCAATATACAAACATTAATTCAGAGATGAGATCGACGGGATGCTTGAGGCCGACATCATAGAGATGGTCGAGGAATTAGAGTGGATTAGTCCAATGGTAGTACAGGACAAGAAACAAGGAGGTATTAGGATATGTGTCAACTTGAGGAATTTTAATGATGCATGCCTACACGACCCATTCCCAACATCATTCACGAATAAATTATTAGAGAATGTGGGAGGACATGAAGCTTACTTATTCACCGATGGATTCTTGAGCTACCACCAGATTAAAATAGTACATGAGGACAGTCACAAGACCACATTTGCAAAATAATGGGGATCTTATCAGTACACAGTCATGCCGTTTGTACTGAAGAATGCACCAGCAAGATTCTTTAGAGTATTCATTGTTGCGTTTAAGGAATTCATCCATCAATTTCTTGAAGTACACCTGGATGATTGGACAATATATAGTCTATTGAAAAACCATGTGGAAGTTTTATGACTAATGTTAGAAAGATGCAAACAGTGCCAGATATCACTGAACATCAAGAAATGCGTATTTGGAACACCGTTTGGGATACTATTGGGCCACATAGTATGCAAACAGGGTTTATTAGTAGATACGGAAAAGATCACAGTCATTGTTAACTTTCCACCACTGAAAACAGTCCTCCAGCTAAGAGTGACGTTAGGCCATACCAGATAATTCAGGAAATTAATCAAAGGATATGCGCAGATCACAACACCGATGGAAAAGATGCTAAGGAAGGATACAAAGTTTCAGTGGAACGATGAGTGTCAACACGGTCTGGATACCTTGAATGAAAATATGGTTACAAAGTCGATATTAGTATTTTCAGACCAGGAAAAGACATTCCATGTGCATGCAGATGCATCAGTGATAGCACTTGGAGCTATATTGGTGCAACTAGGAGCGGGAGACTTGGACCACCCGATAGCATTTGTGAGTAGAAAATTATTTGACTTAGAATAGAACTATAACACGGTTGAAAGAGTAGGCCTATTCATGTTCTATGCACTACAAAATTTCATGCATTACTGGGAAAAAACTTTAAGATGTTCACAGATCATTCAACCCTAAAATACCTAGTCAACAAGCCAGTATTGGGGGAGAGAATCTGTCAATGGTTACTGCTATTTCAAGAATTCGACTTTGAAGTAATAGTTAAACTAGTAAAATTGAATGCAGGACCTGACCACCTATCAAGGATCACAAATGGATAAGAACCTATGAATCTAGAAGACAACTTTCCAAATGAACCGTTATTCTTAGTACATATTGCTGATGAAAACTTCATAGATATCATTCAGTACTTGAGTACAGGTATTTCCCCGCAAGAATATATCATCGTGCAGAAGAATAACCTAGTAGTTTACCTGGCTGGCTATCAACTAATTGTGGGACACCTATACAAAATGGGCGCAGATAGCATTTTGCGAAGATATGTGCTAGAGCATGAAAGACCAAGAGTTTTAGAAGAATCCCATGAGGGAATAGCAGGAGGGCACTATGCAGGTAAAGATAGTGTGTAGAAGGTATTGCACATAGGACTATGGTGGCCAATGATTCATAGAGATTCGAAGGAGTATTGTCAACGATGTAATGTATATCAAAGGGTAGGCAAACACAATAGAAGGGACAAAATGCCACTACGACCAAAAGTAACATTATAGGCATTTGAAAAATGGGCCATAGACTTTGTGGGACCAATTAACTCACCAGCCAAAAGAACAGGAGCAAGGTACATCATCACCACGACGAAATATTTAAAAAGATGGGTGGAAGCCGCACCAATAAAATATTGCAGCGTAGAGACAACATCACACTTTTTGTTTGACCAAGTAATCACTAGATTTGGGTGCCCAAGAGTGTTAATGAGCGACCAAGGAACACACTTCATAAACAACACCATCTGCATGATGAATGAAGAGTTTAAAGTCCATCACTAAAAGAGCACACAGTATCATCCACAGGCAAATGGCACAGTGGAAGCGTTCAACAAAATTCTGAAGAATGCATTAACAAAGATTTGTAACATCAACATGGCTGACTGGGACCTCAAAGTACTAGAATTATTATGGGAATATAGGACTACATGAAAAAATTTGACATGGCACGCACCATTTAAACTAGTTTATGGCCAAGAAGCAGTAGTGCCAATAGAATTTTTAGTACCTAGTTTGCACATAGAAACCATCATGCAAATGATAGAATGAGGTCTAATACAGGAGAGACTGAATCAATTATTGACCATGGAAGAAGATCAAATCTTAGCAGGATTCCATCAACAAGTGTAGAAAGAAAGAGACAAATCTTGGGACAATAGACACATCAAGAAGAAAACTTTCAAGGAAGGAGATCTAGTATTAGTGTATGACAGTAAATTGTTTCATCACCCGGGAAAGATTAGAATGCATTGGTTAGGACCATATGAAGTAATATCTATCACAGAAGAAGGAGATGTACAATTAAGAGATTCAGCATGCACAAAAATCAGAGGAATGATCAATGGGAGCCGACTAAAGATGTACAAGGACAGTCGACCACCCACCGTGCAGTAAAAAAAAAAAAAAAGATAACAAAAACAAAACAAAACTAAAAAGGTGCACACTATGCCATAGATAGAAAGGACACATGAAACTAGAAACATGAACTTGGAAAAGGCAATAACATCAGATACATACAAAGGGGGAAAAGTCGGAAAAAGAAAGGTGGAAAAAGCAGCATGACATGACGACACTAGGCAAAATTAAAGAGAGGCAAGGACCTATGGGACGACACATTAATCACACCAACAGAATATGGGACAACATGAGTAATGGTAAGTATGAAACCACCAAATATGCATTGAATTTGCAGTTATGGTGCACTTAACCCATAACCAAGGAACCATACTTGACAAGATTCATGGGAAATCCATACAATACGTGGACGCGGGAGCCCATAGTTTATTCACGAAGACAGAGCAGACAGAGAGCGTCAGAGGCAAAAGAAAATAGAGAGAGTTCACATATACCACATGAACCGTTGGCGGAAGAAATAAAGAAGAAGTATGGAACTACTAGGGGAACGAGAGGCATCATCATCAAACAGATCAACAACACAGCCACACAATTGGGCGCAAAAATCTTCACCTGCAAATTGCTAAGAAAATGTCGCAGAGAGGAAGTACTAGTTGGAATCATTGTAGTCGCAACCCAGTGTGCAGAAGGAACCTCAATGAATTGGGTGCCCTACTTATTGAAACTATTCCAAGAGGACTACAAAGATGTGTAGGACCTACTTACAGAGTTCCACTATTCATGGTTGATTACCTTAATAACCTTCATGGGATGGCAAGAACTAGGGTACGTAGTATTTTGTAACAGACCACAGCCAGCAGGAGCGAGGTATCTATTGTTGAAAGTAGGGCCAAATGCCAGGCATAAGAGGGAGAATGGGATCATATTTGAAGCATACCTATGAGACATATAGGAAGTCATCAACCAATCATGGAGAATCACACCCAAGGTTGTCATGCGATATGTTGACATCACCAATTTCCAGGACACACGACAAGCAACATGGATACAGGCACGACAAGATCTAACTAAACAATGGCTATAGATGTGCTACTGCATTACAGAGGGTGATATCGATATGGTCGTCAGCGAATGGTCCGATGAATGGAAGATTCTATCCATCACCCAGGAAGTATCAGAAGGAACAACAGAAGAAGAGGCAGAGTAGGGAGAAACGCAGCCTACGAAAATCCAAGTGCCCAAGAAACCAAGAACATGACAAGGCAAGCCAACACAGATAGACGAAGGGCCAAAGAAGGCAGGAACCCAAAAGGGGAGGAAGGATAATACACAACCACCCAAGGAACAACAAAAATAGACTAAGGAAGTGCAGGATCAGACCGCCTAATATCCCAACACACAGGACCCAGGGGGAACTAAGAAACCAGCCACACAGGAAGGAGGCACGCGAAAAAAGTCAAAGGCACAATGAACACTGCCAGAATACATGATTACAAAGGATGATGGGGACATGATCGCTAGAATGGTCCAGGATTGTCTAGCCAAGGACTTCGACCGTGCAGCACATCATAGGGACAAATTGCAAAAAGAGATGGAATAAATAGGACAGTTCCTTAAGAAATTCGGGGAAGTATAAATAGCAGGCAATAGCGGGAGCATGGAGCCATCATCACCACCGACCGACGAAAGAGAGGAGGTAGAAGAACAAGATCCAGTCCACTCATTACTACACGCAAATGCAACAGTATACATCACACCTAGCATGTTACGCATGGATGAAATCGTGGGGCAGACACCCTTGAAGGATTTAAACCACATCCAATTGATCTTGACACAGATGCCATCAAGGGAACTACACAAATTGCAAGTTAGCGTCGACCATGAGGTACAGTCTCATGAACAAAGAAACTTAGTCGAGTTATATCAAGCAACAAAGAAGCGGGAGGTGCTGGAAAACATTTGTGAGTAGACCAAGTTCGAAACTCAGGAGGAAAAATATCACAGGAAAAAACTGGAGCGAAGAGTAGGAGGAATTTTTGAGAAACTTCCAAACACCGCACAAGGGAACGAACTTCCAGTAGTAGAAAAGATTGATCAGATTGTGTAGGCCATCGAGCAATATCAGAAGGAGATTGAGAATCTCTGAGAACAACGCATACCCACCACTCCACCGGCAGCGAAGGAGCAAAAGAAGCAAGAAGCAACAACACAACTACAGGAGATAGAGCAGGAAGTTAGCACAGCAACAGACTTGTTTGATAAAGCAACACATCTTTTGACAAGGTTGGAGGAAGATCCATAGGCGGTGGGAAAAGGAAGAGGAAAGGACCAATACAATGATCCAGGAGCTCAAGTAGAAGAAGAAGACCATACCAATCCCAGAATGTGTCAAATGGATGTAGGAGATTAAGAAATTGCAAGCAGAGATAATCTATTCATAAGCCGAGAAACGAGAGCATCAAGATCAAATGGAGCCATTATAGGAGCAGGTAGTAGAAGTACTGGCATAGGCAAAGGAAGCTAAGACACAAATAGCACATACCCAGGAAGAATGTGAAGGATTACTGAGAAACGAAGTGGCAATCCAGGTAGTGGACAGAATCAAGGATAAGACCATGTAGGCACTAACAAAAACAACAGAGCTCAAGGAAAAGTTCCAGACGATCACCAAGGAGATCGAGTAAGATCAGAAGGATTAGGTGGCTCGAGATGAGCCACATGTCACTGTTGGGGGCCTATTGGCAGCATGTCAAAGTTGAAAGAAGGATGATCGTGGGGAAGGAAAGTGTGCAGAAAATGAAGTAACAGCTGGAGGAAAACACAACATGTGCACATACAAGAAGGTGTGCACAAGGAAAGTGACAACTAGAAGTAAGAACAACACGCGTGCATGGGATGAAGAGCTAATGTCAGTAGGGTTAGGGTTTTGGTAATATATTGTAAACAACTGAAGAGCCCGAAATATATATAAATATAGATATGTAGGTATCATAGGGGGGTTCCTTCTTGATAGTTCGGTTTTGGATTATTACATCATAGATATGCATGAGTCCATGTGAATTGTAATATTTTTATGTACTATTTTGTAAGTTGTTGAGCTAAGAGGACAGGAGAGACGAAATATCTAAGGATTAGAGCACAGACTGAGGAGCCTGGTGTGATCTAGTTCATCTCACAAATATCTTACCGATTTGAGGGGAATTGTAAGCGTGCGGTGTCGAATATGCAGAACTACCATAATAAAAGAGCCAAGAGCCAAATATTTGTGGACATAGCCCAGGAGGGGGGTGAACCACGGTAAAAATCTATGTAATGTGATGAATGGATGAACATCTTTATCTTCTTTTAGTGGTTAATCGTTGCATTTAATGAATGAATGAATGAGTTATTAGATTGCTATGAATTATGGTTGTGTTGTTAAGAGAATAAATCGTGGAAGGTAATGCATAGTCACGAATACATTAGGTTGCAATCACGAGTACAATAGATGGCTTTGAATATCGATCTCCTATCCCATACTTAATCCTAGGTTGTAAACACCTGAGTCTTACAACCACCCATTTAAAGTTGTCTCGGGTGAGACTGTGCAACGTATTCTATGTGTTGTGTTCCCTTTTGTTTACCAGGGAGGGTGATAGTTTTAGAGGCTTTGTTGGAACCCCGAATGAAATCAACCCTGGGTCAATAACTCAGACAGTATAGAGGAAGGAAGAGTAGGGAAAAACCAACAGTGTTGATAAGAAAGAGATTACTTGTAGAATCAATATTAAATATGCAGATAATATGGATTTTAAAACTAAAACTGATGATCTTGATGAAAATATCTTGAAAAGTTAGGCGGTTTTAAAAAAACGGAACTGAAAACGGATTTCGGATGTGAGAGTTATGCCCTTTTTAAAACAGGCATAAACATTAACCAAATGACCACGTGGTGGTGTAAGTTGTTTTATGAATTGACCCACTTTTATAAAGAGAAGTGGGGATCATTTTTACAATGAAGTTACCTTATAAAAGAAAAAATGCATGCAAAATAAATAACTCAAAAATAAAATATTAAAGCTACTTATAGTGATTCATTTTTATACTTGGGTGAAATACACTTTACAATTTTAGCATGAACTTTTTCAAAAAAAGTAACAAAAAGAGAGACTTGAACTCAAGACCTCTTACTTAATAAGACAAATTTTAACCAAATGGTCTAGCAAAACATATTGTATTGCTTAGCAAGAGGATTATTGTTGTTGTTGAAGATGGCCTTGGAGAGCATGCTAAAAAAAATTCTTTTGACACAAGAAACAATTTTTCTTCTCGATGATAACAAGGGTTAGATCTCGAATAGCTTACCTGGAAGATGCACATTTTCCTATCTGTTTATGATTTTCTGATATCGCACAGGGCATGGGGAAAAGAGCATACGCAGATCTAAAAGAGTAGCAATCCAAAAATAAATAATATAAAACCAAAATAATACTCTGCAAAAATTTTAAAAATGTGTATTCAGGCTTTATACCTTCGGATATGACTGAAATGGTCGTATCTTGGGAAAATGCAAACCTTTTCGAGTGAAACGAAAAGTGTTCCTGACTGAAATGAGCACTCTGAATGTAAGGAAATAGTCCTCTCAGCCTAGAAATGTAAATAAATGGAAGAAAATTGATATGAGTCAACTCGTCTTCACAATCTCGATCTACAACAGGAGCGGGTCTTCAAACAGGCTTTGATACCATGTTCGACAACATAGGTATTCCAACTGAGGACAAAAAACTTCAGTAACCACTCACACAACCAGATCAAATATCAACATATCGATGTTTTGAAATGGTAAAACCCTTACGGGGAAACATCCACAACCCCAGCCAACGTGGCCACTTGGAGCAGTTTATTAATGCAAAAGAAAAAGATTACAGAGATATTTTACAAGAGATTTCCTCACAATCGATCATCAACAAATGAACCTCCATTTTCTTTAAATAGATATCATGGACCAATCAGGTGTTAAGTCATAGATCAATGGTAATTAAGATCGAGGATAATATGAACCGTCAGATCACTTTATGTCGGTAACATATCGTGATCGTTGGATTTCCTAACTACAAATGCATACTAATGCATACTAAAGAAACACACTTTTACCTAACGACACATTAGACCAAGTAGATCTTAACTAACTCTTAAGTTTCTAAATATCCTAATAGGCCATAGCCACACATTATATCTACATAAGTATTAATTAAACTAGGGATAATAATTGGGATGTTACATTATCCCTCCCCTACAACTGTGCATCTTACACATGCTATGTCGATATTCATATATATGAAAATTTACATCATAATTATGAGAAAATAAGGTTCAACAATTTGACAACTCCAACAATAGTTCCAACCAAAATATGTTATTCCTTTGAGCCCACTGACCAAAGGAATGCACCATTCATTTATCATGATTAACCAAGGAAATGCACCATTTGTTTATCATGATTAACCCAAGTTATGAGCCATTAATTTATCAGTTGATGCAGGGCACTACACAAAATGGAGTCTTGGATTTTGTTTTCCTTAAAATTGACAAAATTTGTGGGTATTCCTCCCACATGTGTTCTTCATACTCCCATGTAGCTTATTCAATACCGTAGCATATCCATTAAACCTTTACCAGACCTATGTATTTTTTCAACACTTTGACTTTTTGTTCCAAGATGCATACTAATTCAACCCAGAAATCCCCTTCATTCTCCACCTGGACATTGCTGATATTTACATGCGAGAAGTTTCTAAGTTGCATGGTGTACCTAAGAAAATTGTGTCCGACAGAGATTCCAAGTTCACCTTGAAATTTTTGAAAGTATTATTCAAGGGAATTGGAATAAGTATGAATTTGAACAAAGCATATCACCCTGAGAGAGATGGTAAGACTGAGAGGGTAAATTGGGTGATTGAGGACATGCTGAGGATGTATGTGATGGATAAGCCATAAAAATGGGAAGACTACTTGCATTTAGTAGAGTTTGCTTACAACAATGGGTATTAGAAATCTTTAAATGTGAGCCCATTTGAAGCACTTTATGGTAGGAATTACAACACACCAATGATTTGAGACAACCTAACAGATCACATAGTAGTTGGACCATATTTTTTCTAATAAATGAAGGAGTAGATGGTAAAGATAAGGCATAATCTAAAGGCTACCCAAGACATGTAGAAAAGTTGTGCATATAAAGGAAGAACCCACATAAAGTTTAAAGTGGGTGATCACATGTTTATGAAAGTGAAGACTAGGTGTAGTTCCCTCAAGTTGGTAAAGTGATCTAAGTTAGAAGCATGCTATTGAGGACCATTTTAAATCCTTGAAAGGATTGGCCTTGTCTCTTATATGCTTTCATTTCTTACCTCCTTGTATCTTCGTAGTGTTTTCTATGTGTCACTGCTTAAGAAGTATGTACCTGAGGCTAATCATGTCCTTGTCTAGAATGTGGTACAAGTTGAGTCAGAAGGTGGATTTCAAGTGCGATCGGTTTACATATTGGATTGGAAAGTCAAGCATCTTTGGAATTGAGCCATGGAAGTAGTAAAGGTCTGATGGACCTAGTATAGTCTCGAGGATGCAACTTGGGAATGCTAGGATGCTATGTAAGTAGAGTATCCTCATTTGTTTGAATATTTTTGAAATTTTGTATATATATGTGTATATCATGCACTAAGGATAGTGCATAAATAAGGGGTAGGGATTGTAATTTCCATAATCGACAAGTTGAGTCCCAGGGATGATTTTAGGGGCTAAATTTTGCTCATGGGATAATTTTCCATAGTTTTTCCCAAAAAATGATTCAAATTCTATAGGATAAAATTATTTTAGCTTAAAAATCACCAAAATTTTATACAAACTATATAAAATCCTTAGAAATTTGAATATTTTTACAAAAATATCGCAAACATTTTATAGTTGGAATATGAAGGATTAGTAAGATTTGGCAAGGTTTCTACATTTCAAAATAAATTTCCATCCTTAAAATCATCCCTTTCGACAACCCTTTATAGTTGTACATAAAGGCTGGTGAGCAGATTGTTACCTATTGTAAATGTAATGAACATTTAAGGTGGTGATCTAATCGACATTAATTTTTTATGTTGCGTGCATTAGAGTAGTGCACGAAGAATTGCTATCAAAGATGGGGTGAGAACATTTTATGTATTGTGCGCACCTCGGTGAGGGCGCTTATTGCACCATGTTACACACACTTGGTTTAGTTCACAGGAATGACTGGAAGTTAGCGCATAACAAAGTTATACATGTAATGAGGTCAAAGAGCCTGTGTGATTATGACGCTCGTGAATAGGTCATTATGCCTATCTATGTAAACATAATCATGGTTGTTAAATAATATTGCATCGTTGTGTGTAGATTGACTCACATGAAAAAATATGGGGGGGCAACTCCACCGAAAAAGGGAAAAGGAGAGAATATTCTAACAATATTTTCGAAAAGTGTAATGTTATGGATATGTTTTTATCTTAAGTTCTCGAGGATGGGAACGGGTCACCAAGTGGCTTAAAGCTACTTCTAAAGGTGACAAGTGTCAAGTAGAAGGCATGAAATATATATTGGTGGCCTTAGTGTATTTTGGGTATTATTATTATTACTATCATCATTATGATTATTGTTTGGGGGGAATTAACCATGAGGGGGAAGTGATATTTCCACTCTCATGAGTAGTAGGGGGTCACAATGTATGGAAAATCATATTATTAAGTTACCTTCCTATAGAATCTTGCACGGAGTTGGGGAGTTGTAACCCAAATTCTCTATCGAGGAGGCTAGGTGAGAGATTGGTTGTTGTGGAGTGGTTGTGAGACCCATGAGCATACTCTCTAGGCAAGATTTTTGCTGAGAATTGTTCCCTAGGGTGTTGAGCATTAGATGCAAGGATGGGATACTTTGTGTCTGGATTGTTTCTAGTAACCCTCGGAAGGGAAGTGGGGAAATCATAGGACTGTTGAGTAGAGAAGGGGCACACTTGGGTGTGACAGGTGCGTAGGGAATGAGGGACTGTGGGCTAGTTGTAGTAGTGGACACCTAGGACTAAGCAATTATATTGAGAGTCAGACCTTAGTGTGGCACTAGAAGTCTTTTTCCTAGGTCAAGTTTGAGCCCCACCTCGAGGGTGACCTGTTGTTGAATGTTTATGAGAAATAACATCTACGGTTGAGGGGAACGTCTGAGTCATGTGCGTATTTGGTGACTTTTATTAAAGATTAATGTTCTTTGTGTACTTGTCTTGTTTAGTGTGTGCATATTTGTCTATACTTGATTGGGATAATTCTTGTATGTAGCTACATTTAAGTATTTGTTGTCATACTAATTAATATAGCTTATATATATATATATATATATATGTAAATATGGTGCTTATATCCTACATCTCTAGTTGTGCATGGATATGAAAAATGTGGTTAGTCTTTCATGTTAAGTTAAATTGTGATTTTGGATACGAGTCTTCAAGAAAAAAATTCAATAATTGGGTGTGAAGGAAAGTATCCTTCATGCACATGAGACTTAATTCGTATGTGGGTTGCGCAAATGAAAAGTGGTACATGACATCTAGATGGACATGTGTATAGTATGCCAAGTGATCAATATGTTGGTGTGCATGATTAGTGAGTTATTTCCACTGTTCAAGATTGTGTAAAAAGAGAATGTTGTTTCCACTGCTATAAATTGTGTGTCGTGAATCAAATTGGGTTGAGTGCATTACCTCAAGTGATAGTAAAGTAGAAACTACATAGTAAAATTCAGAGTAGCATAGTGAAACCCAACTTATATGGTTGGGTGGAACTTCCTTTGTCTACACCCAATTGGTGATTGATTTTATTTAAGATAAGTGTTATTTGTCATGGTTTCCTTTGATTGTATATTTATTTCCACCATATACTAGTTGTTATTTGTCACATTCTTTTTTATAATATTCATTCTTGTTGGTTATTGTCGTGCATGGCATATTGTTCATTTCTTTTATGCTATAACATGAATATTGATTATTTCATGTGTCTTTCATGCTTCTTTATTAGTTAAATGTTATCAGAAAATGTTCCAAAATCAACGGCTCTCTTCCACCAAATGAAACTTTGGTATAAGCCTTGTAGATATATAGGGAAAATCCTCTTTCCTTATTGGATCCACTT
>JASDQU010012743.1:10832-33938 GCA_032191745.1 Picea mariana | reverse complement strand
AGAATCAAATAACGATCAATTTTGATTGTTACAGTATGTTCTACTTCTATCTCTCCTAGACCACGTCGACAACAATGTCAAACAAGTTATATATGATCTTGGCAAATACATGAGGTAAGTAGTAAATTATATGCAAATTGTTTTTTCCAATTTGTTATTCAAGATCTTAATGACATATGTTTTACTTATAATGTAATATATTAATTTATATGTTTTGTTGAAATGTGGTACTTGCTTGCAACATCAACTATAGATGGTTTTCATTGAAAGAAATCCATCAAGAAGATATAAAGTATTGGAAGAGAGAAATTCCTCGGCTAATGTGTGAAATGAACAAGTATCTACCTCCGGCATTTTTCAATGTACAAGAACACTACCTCATACACCAAGTTGAGGAGATTGAATTGTGTGGACCAATACACACAAGGTCAATGTGGATGGTGGAGAGGCACCTAAAATCATTAAAGGCTTTGGTTAGACAAAGAGCATGTTCTGAGGGTTCTATGGTGGAGGGATATATGCTATATCAATCGATGGTGTATATTGGTCAATATCTTCCTAAATTAGCCGCAAATATGCATGTGCATTGCATTTGGGATGTGAACTCCATTAAAAACTTTGAAGGGGAGCACTTGTTGGGGAAAGGTAGAATGATGAAAGTGAAAGGTAATTAGGTTTATAATACATCGGAATTTTCCTTTTTATGTGTATCATACTTATTTAATTTTTATGCTTTCATCAATTACTAATATTTTATACCTTGCTAACTAACATATATTGGTGAATTATGATTTTCTGATACAGTTGGTCGAGAGTGGGATGCACTACATATATACATTGCAAACAATCTTGACTGGATGAAGGTATGGATTGATATATGCATACAACGTGAAGGTATGTTATCATGGGAAGGGGTGTCTACATTGGTTATAGAAGCTCATCATAATGGAGATACCAATCTTATGCAGCAGAAAATTGATTTAGCACATGGTTTGAAAGATAAAAAGGCAAGCATGCTATTCATCCAATATAATTTCATTATGTTATTTCATAAATTATTAATGTTACTCTCGATGTGTTTTTCCCATCCATACATTACAAGTTATGTGAAATATGTTTTATGTGTCTGGCATATTACAGTTAAAACATCATAAGGCTATGTGGTGCAATGGTCATAAATTTCGCATCAAAAAGTTGGACGAAAAGAGGAAAACTTATGATTGTGGGATAACTACAGTCTTCAAGGTCACTAATGTTTCCTCTAGAAGTGACAGGCGTCCCGAAGTCTCTAAAAATTGATACTATTGGTATCTGGAGGACATACTTGAGTGTGACTTTAAATCCTTCAGAATAGTTTTGTTTGACGTCAAATGGTACAGGCTACGAATGAATGAACGTGATCCTGATAGAACTGTTATTCTACATGATAACGGATTTACCATGGTTAATACAAGTTCATTTGAGCCAGGAACATATCATTATGTTCTTCCAAGCCAATGCGAACAAGTCTTCTACTCATAGGTTCCAGGTAAAGAAGTTTGGTCATTTGTTGTTAGGTATGATCCAAGAGGAAGGCCAGTAAAGTATAATATTGTAGAGGAAGAAAATGATCTTGAAGAAGAAGATGATGCAGAGGAACAAGTAGCCGATGTAGAAAATGTCTCATATGAAGAGCCTAAAGGATATGAACCAAATGTACTAGTAGGAGGCAATGCAGATCTTGATGATGATATCCATGATGAAGATATCTTGCTTGGAAATGAGTACATTGATGATCATGTTGATACGGTCAATCCTTATAACATCTTATATGAACCAGATGATATGGATGTTCAGTTTGATGAAGATGATAAACTAGAAGATTGATGAATGTATTGAAATGTTGAAATATTATATATATAAGGTCAGAAGAGAAGGGAAAGTGGGTGCAAGTGGTAAGGGAAAGCTTAATTTGGAGACACTTTCTATTCATTCGAGTACACTACGTCAACCAAGGACAATACAAATCATGTAAAGGAGGTACATATTATTTATTATGTTTCTTGTTCAAAAATTTCTAAAAGAAGTACATATCTCAAACCACTAACATGACCTCTTGAATTGATCCCATGCCTTAGAATGTAACAAGACTAGCTGATGTAAGAAAGAGTCTTTGTGATTACGATGAGTGCACTCTAACCTTTGTTGGAGGTTCTTTAATCGAACTGGAGAAAAAATTACATTGATAGAAATATGGTAAGGAAAAAGGTTTGGTGTAGTACTCCATAGGATATTAAAATCCCTCTTTTTCATTGATTTCTTAATCAACACCATAAAAATACTAGAGGCGGGCAATTGTGACATGTGAATGGGGCCAACGTTGAAATTTTTTCAAATTGTATCTGTATGCATTGAAATTTGACATGGATAGGAAATTCTCACACCTTAACGATATGGGAGGGTTTCTGGACTCAAATTTCACTCACACACCCACTTTATTCCATCATCATATCATCATGGAAACCATAAACCCTATTTTTCATATGTTTTAGTAGATATGTCAATGATTCCAAATTTCATATTTGTATTTGACTCAAGATCCAGCTAAATTGCACAGTATCAAATTTTAATTTCAAGTTGATAAAACAAATATGAAATGAATCCAAGAATCATTTGATATCATTGCAAGAGAGATGAATGTAAATAATCTTGAGACGAATTTGCTATACTATCAACGAAATTTTTTTGTCGATAGTATAGCTAATTCGTCGCAAGATTATTGTGTCTAATTTGAATGGTGTTAGATGGTTTTCAAGGAGTGTAGGGATTATATTATGGTGCAATGTAGTATATTCTATAATAACAATCTCTATTCCAAACCTCAAAATGGATAGTACCATATCTTGTTCATAAGACAAATATTCTTTGTATGTTTCCTTTGTGGTGGCTCAAGCCCTTAGTGCACATGATGCCTTACAATGAAATGTAAAAATTTTACTATTGAATGATATCGTTATGTCACCCATGGTTAAGAAGGAGGTATGAAGGAGGTGAAGGGACAATGACATGTGATGAATCACACCCTATCATATACCTATTTGATACAAATTGCTTGTGAGTCCTTAGAAAAAACCAACAAAATAAGAAGGAAGAATACAGATCTCTTTGGGATGTAAACTATATGGAATCCTAATCCTAATGGGGAAACAACACTCATGGAATTTTTATCCTCTAAAGTTCATTGTGCATACACATTTATAGGAATGGAGGAATGATCCATGTTGACCATGTCAAGGATCAAAATTACCTAGGGTTTTTGTGTTTGTTCCATGAAATCAAGGTTTGTGATTACACTCAAACAAGTTTGTTTCATGAAACTTGATGAGGAGCATAAGGAGAAAGAAGATGAATATTCAAGGGCTAGCTTAGAAGAAGAAGAGGATGAAATGAAAAAGTAGAAAGTAGAGAAATATCAAAGGAAAAGAGAAGAAGTAGAAAATGAACTTGAGTTAGTAGAGAGCTAGAGAAAAACATAAAGAAGTTAGAAGAAGAATAAAAAAAGTACACAATAAGAGAATGAAAAAACACTACTTCTTGTGAATTGAAATCCAATGGAGGTATTTCAGTTGGTCGAAGACATTTTGTTGATGCTTTGAAGAAATGTGGTTACCAATTTCTTCCATGTATATTGGTTGGATAATCTGACGAACATATTTCCATCGGATATCTGACACCTTGTCGTTGGTCTACTGATATCCCTAAGAACCAAAACCTTGTTGAAATCAACCATTATTTCCAACGCATATGCGTCAAAAGTGTGACGTAGCTACATGTCGAATATCTAATAGAGAAACAATATATTTGGCGTGTGTTTGTTAGACTCTACAGTGGATATCCAACAAACTTGTATGTCAAATATTTGACATAAAAACAAAATATCTGATGGAGGTGCCATACCTTCGACGAATATGTTTTCCAGATAGTGATTCGGATATCCGACGAGAAGGTATGTCAGATATCTGACAACCAAACAACATATTTGATGGAGGTGCCATACCTCTGAAGGATATGTTTGTCGGACAGTTCCTCGGATATCCAACGAGAAGGTACGTCATATATCTAATAGTCAAACAACATATCTGAAAAATGTGCCATACCTCCGAAGGATATGTCTGTCGAAAGGTTCGTCGGATACCTGACAAAGCTATATATATTAAAAAAAATTAATGAGATTAATGGCCCATAACTTTTGTGTGCCTATTGACTAGTTAGACCTATAACGTTGTTTCCACCCAAGTTATTATCTCAGCAAGGACTTCAATAGTAATTTGGGTAAAAAAAATATTTCCAATCCCTTGTACTCTAGTCTCTATTTTTTCTATGGTAAAGGAATGTAAAATAAATATCCCAAACTTATCCCTCTACCTCTTCATACATTCTTATTAAGGTAGTAAAAAACAACATGCAATGAAGAAAGATAATTGGATATTAAGTTCTAATCTTGCAATTTCAACAATGGATTTGGATATTAACTTTGAGGAGCGAAGGTAGTTCTTAAAAATGTTGATTTAAACCATCTATCAAAAGGTTTTTGGGTAGTTACGCTATTCTAGGAAAGATAACTAACATCTAACTAATTTTCCCCTTTATCTCCTTAAATGATTTTCTTTACAATCATGTAGAGAAAAGAAGTAATTCATTCATCAAATTTAGGAAACAATTCTATAAGATACATAGTGCTTCAACTATCCCAAATTTGTTGGCATTATCCCTAGAGATGTGCACTACTATAATTCTAGGAGAATTACATATGAAAATATTTAACCTTCTTTTGAAACGTGTGCATACAAAGAGAATTTTCCTCCAAAGCATCATGTCAACTCATCAACATGTAGAAGAGAAGGTTTCATCGACATTTTTGTGGAACCTGACAACAACTTCCCCATGTCCATCAGTTGAGCTTGTAAACAAAACATATCAAAATGTTGATGAGAAACTCATATCATGTTATAAGATGATAAAGTTGATTGTACTCTCCTAACTGTAAAAAATATTCATCCATATCAACGACTGGAACCAATAGGTAACCTCGAACATCATTTCTAATCATCGTTCCAACACACAAATTCATGCATTCTACCCTCTTATCTAGAAAAATAATTCATTTAGACATGAAATTCGTAGCATAAATGTGTAACATCCCAAGGGTCATATGATGCATGAATTTAATTAAAAATGCATAAGGTGAAAGGTGAAAGTCTCAAGTTTAGGAATTAAAAGAGGAAAAATTGATGAGAAAAATAGGGAAATTACTAAGCTCATCACCCATCACTTTGTTTAAGGGGATAGGTTGGCACAGTATTATTTGATATAAAATCAACTTAAGGACACAAAATAACAAATTAATTCCACTAATTTACAAGTCATATATTAAACCTTAGGACTATATCAAGTCATACCTAACCTTAAAATTTAGAAATAATAGGATATAAAATTAAAGAACCTTTATCTTTATCAAGTTGGTGCTAAATCTTGTGTTAGGGGAATAATTTGAAGAAAAGTTATAATATCTATGTCATGCAAAGGCCTATTCAATTCTTCAACCATCTAGAAAGAAAGTAAAAATTGATGAATAATAGGACATAAAAATATAGAGCCTTTATATTTATTAAGTCCATGCCTAGAACTTGTGCCTAGGAAATAATTTGAAGAGTGCAAACTTGGGTGTATAAATATTTCGCTATTAGACGAATATTACTTAGTGCTAATCCAACCTTTAATGAAATAAATTTGTGGATACATGATCTTCTCACAACCATTCATTATTTAGATTTATTTTGAAAACCTAATACATAAGTAGGCTTACACTTGGACACAGGAGTCAAATGTTTGACTTGAAGGAGTTAAGATATTGACAATTCCATGAAACACAGGTTTTTCTCTCTTGCCTACTTTCCCTCACCCATTTCAAAGGTATTTGCTTTGGTATCCATCCAGAGTTTCAGGACCTTCGTATCTTAGTACCAGAGCCATTCCAACCCCCGAAATATCATCATCAATTGTCACCTCACCACTGCATTGCAAGGAGAAAGTGACCTCTGCCACTGCAGCGCAAGGAGAAAGTGAACTCGGCCACTGTGGTGCATGGAGACATAGACCTCGAGCCACTACGTGAGTAAGGAGATAGAGACCTCGACCTCGAGCCAATATTCACAAGGAACAAAGAATGGTGAGTAATTTCATTCTGAGAGTTTCGATTTGGAAAATGAATGAATAAATTTGGACTCCTCTTTCTAACTTGTGTTGTGTTGCCTCTGGAAACCCCAAGTTTTTTTCCCACCACACCTGTGTCGTTGGCGCTTCGGTTTTCTTGGTTGGGTGCCCCTCTTGTGAACTTGAGTTTTTCCTCTACGCACTCTAACCTGTTTTTGTTACGATTTCTCATGTGGGCACCCCTCTTGCTAACTCACCTGGTGTTTCCGTTTGTAGAACCCCAAGTTTTTTCCCACATGACCTGTGTCCCCAACTCTTCAGTTTTGTTTTGTTGGATTTTTCATTTTGTGTGAGGGGTGATGTGAGTGATAAAATGGAGCTACCTACCATGTGCACTTGAAGATTGGCTTAGGCCCATTTGCAGGGTTGGTTAGTTTTCGACTTGTTATCACACGTTGCTCGGTAGCACATGAGTGGTAAGCAGTAGTGAAGCTCATCTTGGGAGGCACTTTGAAATAGCACTCTTCTCCACTTGTCCTGGAGTTTGGGTGATCATTGTGGCTTCCTTGCAAGGCCCTTTCATTTGGAAATATCTTGGTAACATGTGAGTTGCGTTGTTGGCTCTTTTAGGAGAATATAATAGGAAGATATAATACAATAGAAAGATATAATATAATAGGAAGATATAATATAATTGACCTTTTAGGGTTTCCAAAGTGAGATTCAAACATTAGTTGCCTTCATCAATGCCTTGACAGAGTCAAACATTTCTGAATCAGAGGTCAAGGTGACACCTTATCTTCTAACTCTTGAATTTTAGTATCTTTAGCCTTGATTTAATATTTTTTCTTGATTCAATTTCTTGGATAACTTTGAAACCAATCCTTGAAGTTTCACAAAATTCACTTTGGCCCAAAGAAATTCTTTAGAGTCTTCCAACTCCTGAATTTTAGTATCTTTGGCCCTGATTGAATCTTTTTTATTAATCAAATTTCCTGGATAGCTTTGAAACCAATCCTTGAAGTTTAAGAAAATCCACTATGGCCCAAAGAAATTCTTTAGAGACTAACTCTCCAGATTTTGTATGCCACTCCACCATATCTAAAACATGAAGTTGATTCAAATCAACATTGATGGTTGTTGAATCATATTCATGAACTTGAATACTGTCTTCATATTTACTTTCTCTTCATTGGAGGGAATAAATCTTAGATTGTGTCTTCTCATGATCTACATCTGTTAAAAAACTAGGAACAATTGATCCTTTAGAAAAAAATCTGAGGGTATTGTTGCTTCCTGAATTGATCAGATTTTATCTTCAATTCAACCATATAAAAAAATATGGGTTTTTATTTGATTATGCTAAATCATATTTGACTAAGGATGACCTAGACTCTAGGAGAGCTTTAGAATGAACACCTTCTTTAGTAACAAATTCAATAATAGGTTTTGTATAAGAAATCACTATTAAAACAATATGTCTTGTAGGAGTTGGCTTCCTGAAATGTTCCTCCAATAATAAAGACTATATATCATTGTATTCTTTCTCAACATCTTTTTGAACTTTTGTATTATGAGTAACATCTAAAATTTGGGGAATCTCCTTAGAAACACTCCAAATCTTTTGACTTTCTTCATTAAGAACTTTATATTTCTTTGAACCAAGCTCACTTATAACTTTCTCTATTTTTCTTTTGTTTCTCATATCTTTCTTTTTTGGGGTTTGAATAGGTAATATCTTCACAGTTATATCCCTATCCTACTTTTGTTTAATCGTTTGTTCACTATTAACTTCGTTTACAACCATAGTTGCTATATCTAGTTAGCTACTTTTTCAACTTTAGTCAAAACATTATATTTATCTATTATAATGGCATCATGCTTAGTACACTGCTAAAGAGTTAGAAAAATGGTACTAAGAACTATCTCTGAAGTTGATTTCCTTCCACGATTTCCTATAATTCTCTCTGACTTTCTTTATTTTCCAATCTCTCAAAACTTGGATCAAAGTGATGAAGTTACGATGAATTCTTGTTCAAATTCAAAAATGACATGGTGAGGATCATAGTGCCAAACCTCTCCCAACTTGAAATTATAGGAACTTAAAATCTTACTTACATAAATTAAAGTTGATTTATTTTTAATTATACAAGAGGAAACAAGTGCAAGTAAATTGAAATAGAATTTTTTTATGCTTGGAAGTAAAATGCAAATAATCTGAGCTCAAGCTTTTCGTAATATACTTTAAATAAAATATTTTAGAGGTAAGATAAAATTGTAGCAAGTAAGGTTCAACTTCAAAGCCATAAAATCTGAGGATTGTATGGTCTTTGATAAATATACCAATCCTCTATCAAGTATTTATACTTAGCTACAAACATGTCTTACATTCTTGAGGAATTGTAGGAGTGTGTTCTCCATGAAAATATGAGTCATATACATGGATTTATCAATAAAAGTAGTACAACCTCCATTCTTTGGAATGAATTCTTACCAATGGAGTCCATTTAGAAATTGGGAGGGGATTATCTTGATCATTAATCCTATTCAACTATGTGTGTTCAAAATTGGTAGCTTGAGAAAACAAGAGTAGATAAACCAAGTAAGACTAATATATAAAAGATTTATCTATTGAAAAATTGCATAATCCATAAGTAGCATTATATAAGTAATCAACATAATAATATTGAAGTGAAGTTAAACTAAATTATAGTTGCATAAAAAATGTTATCATCATGAGAACCTAAAATCAAAAACATCATTGAAATCAATTCTCTAGATAGCTTGTGAAAAATGGAATATTGAAAAGAAGAGGTTTAATTTGGAACTTATTCCCTCAATTGAAGATATCTACCTAATAAATCTCTTGGAAAATGGAATATTGAAAAGAAGGGGTTTAATTTGGAACTTATTCCATCAATTGAAGATATCTACCTAATAAATCTCTTTTAGATGAGACAATTTGACTATTGAATTCAATGGATAAAACTTCATCATTCAGAGTTAAAACATCAAGAAGTAAATTTTTTTAGGGATAGTTGAAGTTGTAATAGGGAAAATTTCTTGAGTACCATCAATCAAAAGAATAGCTCAATGATTCGAATTATAGTATATGGCACATAGAACAACGAAATAAGAGAATGGGTAAATGGCATGAATAATTTCTTTGGATGAGTTAGTAGACCAAGTAGGAATTTGATCTTTCCTATCTCTGTATCTTTTGTGAGTTTCCTATTTAATCTTATATGGACTATCAATGGTTAATACAGGGTCAATTACATAATCCAAAATGTCAATTAAGTTTTCAATTTTAATAGGAGACGAAGGAGACTTAGTAGGTTGTAGGTTTCTTTCCTCAACCCATTTTATTAAGTTGGAAATAAATTGAGGTATTATTTGCAGATTGAAGTAGTTGAAAATAAGACTTACCAACTACTAATAAATGTTTCTGAGATGGTGAAATATTTGTATATAACTAGTATTCAAATGGAACTTAACCTTCAGTGTTTCTTTGAACCAAGAACATCATCATTGTGAATAATACACTTTACTTTGGGTGTAAAATTCTTTGAGAAATGATCCTCAAAGATAGAACTTTGTACACCCTACGATAATAATTGTGGTGGCATTGTACTAATGTAAGGATTCCACTATTACAATATGAAGACAATATCCTTACATGTATTTCCCTATCACTAGTAAAGGTTTTGGGCACACCCTACAGTCATACAAATTCTTTGAAAAATAATTCCATTGTCTTGTTGGCATCTTTAGTATTTTTAGAGGGAATGAAATGGACCACTTTTGGAAGTTTATACTATGAACCATTACCCTTACATGTCCAAGGAAATCCCAAAACAAAACCCATAGTGATGTCAACCCGGGTCCCAAGGTCTCTCTAATATTGGCATCAACATACATAGTCTGGTATTTCACAAACTTGGATTGGAAAACAAGAAAGTTTGACAAGAATAAACATACTTGTCCACATATTTATGCATTTGCATCCAAACTAACCTCTACTCTACCATATAATCAAGATCTTATCTCAGCCACCCAGATCACCAACATGCAATCTGAAACTTAATTCTCCCGTAAAGAACCTACAAGGATGCACAATTGCTTGCCATGAAAAAGAAAATCATCCAACATCAAATAATCCTTGAAGAGATTTCCATGAACACCCATAGGATTATGCACATATTTAAAGTGTTTTAAAAACAAATCATTAGCATCATATGAATCCTTTAAGGCTTCAAAACCAACTGATTCATTCGTCATAGTCACAAACAAGTGATGCCTCCTACCAAATGCATCAACTACCAGATTTGACTTTACTCTCTTATGTTGAACTAGAAAAATGTAATTTTTCAAAAACATGAATCTTGCATGCTTGTGATACAAAGTAGCTTGAGAATTTATATACTTAAGAGATTTATGATCAATCAATGATATAGACTCCTTATGCAAAAGATAATGTCTCCAATATTTTATACTTACATAATTGCATGAAGTTCCTAGTATATTTTCTTGGAAACGATTACTCTATGAGTGAGTGATTCTTCTAGCCTTACAGGATACATAGCCAACCTACTCCCTGTAGTAAATACATGATCATATGTATTCTTGGCTTTTGTTTCTTATGGGGATGGCTTGTGTAACTTTATGCTGTGAATTTTGATGTATTTTTGGGCAATAATCATGGTTCACTTATGTTTAAGTCACTGAGGTATTGACAAAATGATTAAAGAGGTTATGATATAATCCATAGGATTTTGTTTAGTTTCACTTTTGGATCTAACTCTACAAAATTTTACTTGACTATGTAATGTGAACCAAAATTGAATTAATAGTAGATGGCACCCTAATCTACATTAAAATTGAAGACTAGAGAAAATATTGAAATCATTAATGAAAATCATTCTAGAAAATTCAACAGAAAGAAAATTGAACTTTCTTCTTCCTCCTCTCTAGATATATTGGTTGGTTTGTCTTATTCTTGTTGTTCCATGGGAAGTATCTCTTCCCCAAAAAACATATTATTCAAAATCATGCATGCATAAAGATCATATCAATATTATCACTCTATCAACTAATAGAACCAAATGAATAAACAATCAAATAAAACATGTAAGAAATGCAAGTGCAATGTATTCAAGTTGTTGCATATAAAAACTCAGAGATTGCAGAAAGCTAGATAAGTTTAAGCAAAGTATTAGAGAGATAAGTAAAAAGGTCTTGCTAACATGCAAGTGCTTGCATTCAACAATTGATGACTTGATTGTAATTGTGCAGAGATTTGACGAGACTAGTCAAGCTGCAATATTGTGTCAAATGAACATGTAAATAAGATATAATAGAGTTCAAATGAAACCATGCAATTTCAAGACATGGACCAAGTAATTCCATGACAACAACTTGATTACACTTTTGGAAATGCATCAAAATAGGTATATGTGTCATGATTTTAGGCTAATCAAGAAATCACTCCATGCCTCATACAGTGATAAGGTGAGCCAAACCAAATTAGAGATATCATATTATGGATAATTCAAAGAGTCGCATGAACAGACAAGGAGCCACATAAATTTAAGGCATGGGTTGCATTTAATTGAGCAAATAACATGCATGATTGTAAAATAATTCCATAGGTTAATCATGACTACAAGCCCAACTAAAACACATAAACACGACCATCTCAAAATAGTGATGCAATGAGCGAACCCAAGCACAAACAATATTCACAAAAACTAGTCGAGTTAAGGGTTTGACACTAATAATTCCCATTTGAAAACAAAGTTTAGGCCTACAAAAATGACATCAAAATAAAGTGAGCATCAATATAGCCAGGAATCGACAAGTATAAATATGAATAAACATGGGTTCCTAGGTTAGATCACATGCACAAACTACCCAAAATATTGTTTTCCAAGTAGTAAGAAATAGGGCCAATGCCAAATAGATAGTGTCTAAAAATAAATATAACAATGAACATAACACATGGCCAAGAGGTCACGAGAATGATATCCCAACCATATCCATAATAGTAGCAAGTATTTNAGGTAGGGTAATTAACACATGTAGGTAGAACCAAACATTTACAAGAGATGAGCATTCAATAGGTAGAATGAAACTTTAAACCAAGCCATAGTTAAGCAACCCATGGGTCAATTCATAAACTTCAAGTAATTCCTAGAGGAAACCATAGTAAGCTAGGACCTAAGCTAGGTGTAAACATAAGTAATGGCCAAGATGGGGCTTTAGAATTGCCCATATAAAAAGCTCAAAATCACAAGAAAGGTGTGTCCAGAACAAGGAAGAGGAAAACCTAGAAAAGGGTCGAGGATAGTTTTAAACAATTTCACAAAAAGAAACACAAAGTATTGAAGAGATACACAATCCCAATTTTACCACAATAGTAACCCAAGCCAAAGAAAAAGCAACCAATAATTCTCCAATTCAAATGCAATATCGATATGGGTTCCTACCTTAAACACATATACGGACAAGATATAGACCAAATGTGCCTCAAACTCTTGACTCCAAAAACCCATAGAATCCAAACAAGCTCAATGAGGAGTAATAAGACCATACTCAAGACTTATTATTAATTGTGGCTTGCTTTTTTGTAGAGTCGTTGCTTTTTGTTGAACCAACTTGATATGTCACTTGGTCTCTCTACATCACAAATATAGTTGATCAATCTTCCCCTTATAATACGAGTTGATCAATCTTCCATTTAAGAAAAATGCATATTTGTTGTTTTCCTTTTGTCATCCTTGTATCCTACACAATTATCATTACTAGAATTGAAAGGGGCATTCTTCTTAACTGCTCACTCATTCGATGGACTACAGGTGCAACCAAATAGGTATTTGTCAGATTTGTCTTCGTCGAGCGAGGAAAGTTCAAGTAGATGGAGCGCAACTAGAGGTGAGAAGATCAGAAGAAAATTCCATAGACGCATGGAATTTTTTCTTGCTGAAGGGGGGTCCTGATCTTATGATGTTGAGAGCATAGACGACATTGAGGTGCCCTTGAGGTACAAACATTTAGTGAAACGATGGGTACCCAAGGAACTTCCTCAAGTAAACACTGATTTTTGTCTAGATGAGAGGATATATCGCATTGCTCCATCATCGTTACATGGCTTGGGGATATTTTCTATGGATGGCATAAAGGTTTTTGATGGCGGAATAACTGAATTGATGGAGTGTTTCAGGCCTTGTTACAATTATAGAGATTGGATGAAGCTAGTCCAATATACGCGAGGTATGCAGATATATGGAGTGGCTGCAAATTATATACAGCTAAGAGACAACGATAGAAACAAAGGAGGGTCTATGTATATTGACGGAAGGCCAAAGGAATTAGGCAATATTGCGGGGTTTATAAATATTACATGACCAGGGACAACAAATAGGCAACCCAATTGCATATTTGAGGGGTGGGAACGAAACCATGTATTTGTATGCGCAATAAAATCAATAACTGCAGGGGAGGATTTGTTGATTGATTACAATTTGAATCGAATACATACGAACATTACTATTATGGGGGCAGTAATTTGAAATCTATTATGTTTACTTATCATGATGTGATGTGGTGCAGTTTGTAAATTTGTATTCCCATTGTTTGTAAATTTATTGTTGTTCATGATGTTTATTTGTTATGGATTTCTAACACCTAAATATTATTCACATCGTACTCTTAGTGTTTTCATGAGTCATTTCATTTGTTATAGATTTCTAATGCCTAATTCTTGGTAGGCTGATCGTGGAAAAGCACCAGTCGAACCCTCAAAACAGGTAAATTACAGGCAATGCACTTCACTATAATGCACATCATACTTTGTGAGTTTGCATGAATCATTTCATTTGTTATGGATTTCTAACACCTAATTCTTGGCAGGATGATCATGGAAAATCTCCAGCCCCCCCAGAACAAACATATGATTAACATTTCCGAATTACATTTAATGTGAAATTTATTATTCGTTTATATAATTGAAAATAACTTTTCTTTCTTGAAATATGTAGTCAACGGGCCATTATTGTGATGATTGGGTTGACAACGACTTGTTGGATGACCCCAACATAATGGTAACAATCAACAAAATCATCAGAAAAGCGAACAGAGAAATCCTTCGCTTGATTGTAAGTAAAGATCAAACTCAAGAAACTAAAGAAAGGATAGAGGAGTTGAAGGAAGACCTTCAAAAATATAAGGTAATAATCATATCTTAAAGTGATTGTTTTTTGGTCGTAAGTTCAATTATGAATGATTCATGTTTATAACTTTTACATTTTCTAATCAATTTTTTTTTTCTTTCTTATATAGGATTTTTTGGCTTCGATTCAGTCAGCTCCTGCAGTAGATGTTGGTAGTAGTCATGTTGTAGAGAGTACACCACAACGTCCAGCTAGCACGAGCCAACATATACCGGCTAGGCTATTCAACACTCCACCTACGATTGATCCTAGTCATACCCAGACTGGGTCCACACCTATAGCTGGGGACCATGAGCATGACATACCCCTTTAGCCAAAGGTGGCAGAGCCACATGCACGAGATGGTGGCAGTGGAAGTGGTGACATTTTCAGTTCATTTCCTGGATCGTCACGCGTTGCCAGGATGGGAACAATTTCATGCACTTTTTGGTGAATGAGAAAGGAGTTCCAATAAAGACATTAAAAATTCCATGTGTTTTTAATTGTTTTAACCGTTTGTTGCTGTATATCTAAAGCATATATCATCTTATATATTATTATTTTCTAATTAATTATCATTTATTTTTGCATGTAGGAATCAACTTGTTTTATAAACACTTGCATGACCAGTCGTTGGAAATTTTTGGTCCCACATTATGCATGAGGTGGAATTCTCAGAGTATTCACCTCAAAAAAGAAATCTTGGACTACCTTGAACGTATGTTTGGGGTAGATACCTTCGACAAAAATGAGGTCTCCAAAGCTGTGGGCCTATATTTAAAATATATACGTGACATGTATAGGGTTAAATTGAAAAAGAAACCTAGGTACGAGCATCGACCCATTATTCCTGAGAGGGAATGGAAGGCGTTCATTGAGGATGCAAAGGAGAAGAGATTGAGAAAAGAAGGAAGAAATCCACCTGGTCTAGGAAGGTAAATTACAATTTGAATTCAATACTTTTAGCTTTTTTTATTTTTAAATACATTTGCGTTATATAACATACTTGAACTTTTTCATAGGCTCCCTGACACTTCAAAAGCCACCAAGGAAAGGGTTGAGAAACATGGCCAACAAAGACTAGGCCAAGGCGGCTATTTGAAGTTACAGGCATGAATTGTAAGTAATCAAACATCTTAACAATATTATTAATTATATCGCCTTCCCGGTTTCTGGTAATTCATGGGGCAACCAATAATAAAAATCAATACTCTTATGCAATGTAGGGGGACGATTTTGGTACCAAATCCACTACAGAAGACCTCCATCTTGGTTACAAGTATGGATACCAAGCTTTTATTGATCACCAAAAAAGATTGGGACAGTCGCCAAGATGCAATGTGCATGAGATGGTATATTATAAAAATATAACCACAACAACATGGTTTCATTACCTTTAAAATACATTCTCATTTGATATCATCCAATAATTTTATATGTTGCTCTGTTATTTATAGCAGGGGAGCAACAATATTACCGATCCCATCAATAGTACTAAAGAACAGTTTATTGATAGTAGAGAGAAACCACAAGATGATGCTTCTGTGCAGCCCCATGAAAGTGAGGTGCAACCTCCTGATAGTGAGGTGTAGCCTCCTGAAAGTGAGGTGCAACCTGATCCTAACATAACTGGGTCGATGCAGCCCCATGATGTTGCTGCACATGAGAGCCACGCTGGTAATATGGTTGTATATTAATCATATATAACTTAATAATTTCGTACTTATAAATTTTGTGATTCTATTTTTTCTTTTTACTTATTCAATTATGATTGTCTACTTATAAATTTTGTGGTTTCAGTGGTAGAGCTGCACGACATACATTGAGATCCTCTAACAGAAGAGGAGCATAGGGCAGGTAAATTATTACATTCCAGTCATATTTTTTCTTATTAATGAACTAAATCAATCGTATTCAATAACTTTCCCTATAAATTTAATATTTTTTGTCGCTGTAGGCGATGACCTGCATCTGGTGCCTCAACGCCATGAGTACGTGACAAGGAATGCAATGCGTGTGAGAATGCAAGGACAATCAACAATAGAAGGGTACACAATAAAATAAGATGACACAGATATCAATGAAATACTTATGAAATTAGCAACAAGTCGTGCAAAGAAAAAAAAAGCACCTAGTACTGATGTATAATATTATAATACCGATCATTTATAATAATAAAAAAATTCACATATGCCTGTCCATTTTAAGGTCTTGAATACCTTTTTTTTTGCTTGGCCTTTCAATGAGTTCTTGACAAATTTACTTTTCCGTGACATTTTTTGAATATTTTTAATGCATATTATCTAGTAGATAGTGTTATTTTGCTTTGCCTTTGACCATTTGACCCTTGGATTAGACTAGAAGGTATAATCCCACATCAAAGTGTGGAAACCCCCTTTGTACGAGGATGACACCCCCACATTATGATTCAACCTTTTGATAGAGAGATGACCCTTTAAGTTGTTATCTTGTGATTGGTTAAGCCCCTCTTGTTGACTTGTATATTTTGGTCACCCTTATTGTGGCTAGGTTCCCCCTCTTATGTGTTGGTCGTAGCCTATCCTTGGTGCTGTCAGCCTGTATCTACCCCTCGATAGCCTTACCATGGCTAAATTGACCCTGTTGCAGCCTATCCTTGGCCCTTTCATCCTGTAGATGCCCCTCGATAGCCTTGACCCTGCTACAACCTATCCTTGGCACTGTCAGCCTGTAGTTTCCCCTAGGCACCCTTGCCATGGCTTCCTTGACACTGTCAAAGCCTATCCTTGGTGCTGTCAACCTGTAGCTACCCCTCGGTAACCTTGACCTTTCCGCAACCTATCCTTGGCACTACCAGCTTGTAGCTGCCCCTCGACAACCTTGTTGTGGCTACCTTGACCCTGCCGCAGCCTATCCTTGGCACTATCAGCCTGTAGTTGCCCCTAGACAGCCTTGCTCATGGTCATGACTCACTTAATAGGAGCATAGGACAGAGTCCATTTCAAATTGTTTATGGAATGCAACCGAGAGGAATTTAGGAGATGAGGGATTCATAACAGAATGCGACTAGGAGCGCTAGTGTAGAAGATTTCACAGAGGCGATGAAGGAACTTCACAGCCAGGTGAAGGAACGATTGTAGAGTTCAATCCAAGAATATAAACAGAGAGTAGATCAACATAGGAGACAACTTTAGTTCGAATTTGGTGATTTGATCCTTGCACATTTGAGAAAGGAAAGGTTCCCAAGTGGAACATATAATAAACAAAATATGAAGAAAATCGAACCATGTAAGGTCTTGAAGAAATTTGGGGCGAATTCATATGAGATTGAATTACCCGATGGGATCAGAATTTCTCTGATATTCAATGTCTCAGATTTGTACCCTTATAAAGATGAGGAAGCAGAAGTAGGTAGTGAATAGACAGAGATTCAGTGGAAAAAACAAATGACAGTTGCAGAAAAGCCGCAGATGGAGTGCATACTGGACAAAAGAGTTAGCAAGAGGACCAGGTGAAAGGAATATTTTGAATACTTGGTCAAGTGGAAGGGCCATCCAGTTGAAGATGCCAGCTGGGAGAATGAAGTAGAGATTCAGAAGCATGGACACACCATGCAAGAGCTCATGGACAGGGGCCCATGAAAATTTTCAAGCGAGGGAGTATGATGCAGGAGCATCGCCAACAGGTAGCAAGCGCGCGTGGATGTGGAGGACAGTTGGACAAGCGCCAACACATTTCTTGTTGAAATGTTTTGAAGTTTGAAAGTGCCATATAATTAATGGGATAGTTAATAGAGGCGTACTCACATTTATGGAGGAGCATTGTAATCAAACCTTGAGCATCCCGCTCTCATCTGAAGTAGATAAAGGCATTTATGCATAAGTTAATGTAGGTAGATAGAATTTAATTCAAGATTAGACAGTTTTAGAGTGCAAGAGGGAAACGTGATATAGACACCCTCATTGTATAGTTGTAAGGGGATTATGAGCATAGAGCATAGAGAAGAGAGCAGATATTTGTAGTTGAAAACACCCATGTACAGATATTTGAATTAATAGAAAGAGCTTCGATTCAAATTCATGGTGTCGTATTGTTATCTGTGTATGCACGTTGAATGTTATGCTCATGGATGTTTACTTTTTGTTATACATTTGCTTTATATGTTGTGTATATGATTTCATTCTTTGCGTTTGAATTCTGAGAGAAAGTAAGGAATGAGTTTCAATTGTTTCTTTGCCTGAGTGAGTAAAATTCCTACAAGGACTGCAGTGAAGTTTGTCTGCAAGGTGTGCGTTGACAGAAGTCAGAGTTTATCTCTAAAAGCTCAAGAGGGATAACAATTGTTCTCATTCTTGCAAAAGTGCAAGTTGAGCACAGGAGTTGTGCAAGGTGTGCGCAGGCCAAGTAAAGTCTCAGAGTTTGTGAACCTGAGTGAAATTGTTGAAGGACTACTACTGCAGGGAGTGCACAGAGTCGAACGACTTCAATTCTTTGAAGTAATTGAAGGATTCGTGGCAAGGAGTGCATGCGGGAGTCTTCTTTAAGACTCCGAGTTAGAGAAAGCTTAGGAGGGATAGGGTCTTCATAGTTGTCAAAGAAAAGCACAGAAGGTTGGTGCCTTGAGGCGTTGAAAGGAGGTGTCGCAAGTTTGTGTTACAGGCGGTTAAGTTCTGTGGCAAAACACTTTGTCAAATTTGCAGAAGTTCTCATAAGGGAGAACGGACAGTCGAAATTCTCCGTGGAGAATTCATGAAGTCCTGCCAGTCGTCAAATATGGTAGAGGAGCAAGGAGGTTACGGTGGTCTTTTTCTGCAAGAAGAAGCTCAGGAGAGAAAGGGTCATAGATTCATGCCAACGTGGACCATTGGATCTACTCACGAAATTTCATTTCGGGGATTCGTGGGTGGAAAGACCGAAAACTAAGCCTCAGGATTCACGAAACCGCAAAGTTCGAAACCCCGACAAGGTGGAAGGTTCCATTGTGGGGTCAATACTTGGATACGTGTCGGAATCCAAGTGTCTTAGCATTTTGGAGTTTGAAAGGGTGAGAGGAAGCCAAGACTTTGGCTGATCTAATCCCCGAAATGCGAAAGGGGAGCTTTCATGTGAGAAAGGCAGAGATTATCACGTCGACGTCTCGGAACTTCGAAGTTCAGAAATTCGGCATTCGCGGTGACATAAGGTTGGGGATCGCGAGTCTAGGACTCCTGATACCCGAAATAGCGAAACTACATGGGTTAGCAGATCGCGAGGAGGCGACAGGTGGAAAAATGCGCATACCAGCAGAAAGAGTGGTTGAAGTGACGTGTGAAAAAGACAAGGGTTGTGGGACCTGGGGTAGGCACGCAAGTCTTTCAGGATTTTGAGACCCAAAAGGAAGAGCGAAAAGTAGCGTTGACCATTGGATCGGCGAGGAAGCCCAGGACCGTTGATCTCTTTGTGGAAACGAAGCATTTGGGTTTCAACGGCTTTTCGGGACTCGGTATATCGGGATTCAGAGACCAGATAGCACAAAACTCTTGACTGTGGGACTCATGATTCCATGAATTCCAATCTCCCAAAGCGTGAAGGAGGAATTCCATGAGGTTTTGTTGTGGGTGAATATTTTCCCGAAAGGGAAATTGAAGAGCCAATTGTTGAGAGCTCTTCGGGCCAGTGGAAGAAGAACGATCCTGTGTGTGTGGAATTTTGACCTGCAGTTTGGGAGGGCTGCGTCAAGAGAAATGTGGAAAATGACACCTCCAGAGGAGTGGCCTCATCATTTTGTACATACCTTAGAGGGCATACCAGGAAACTGGTATATAGACCAAGAACTGCATAGAGTAACTGTGAGCTTGACAATACTACAGCATAACTTTACAGTCACTTTCTCANACAAATAAGAAAAGTGATATTCATTAAGGAATCATAAATTGAACTCATAACAGAGGAACAACAGCAAAATAGACAGACAGTGATCCAGATTATTTTTAGCAAGAAATGAGAGAGGAGATATAATAAAGAAATGTACAGAGATATCTCAGATATCCAATAATATAAAAGAAATGTATCAGAGATGAAACCATAAAAACAAAGATACAATCATACACATTTTTCTATTAATGAGCAAAAATCTACAAAGATTGTAAAAATACAGAGTGAAAGACTTGTTAGAATGGTGACAGCTTATCTCTAAGAAAAGATGTGTCCACTACTCGCATTCGCAAGAAGATGATTTTACAATGAGGCTCGAAAGGCCTTTTTTTATCATAAATAAAATCCAAAACCCTAACCCCGGAAGATGAAAAGCCAACAGTTTTGTGGACCCCGTTTTGGGTAGTTTGGTGTATCAACTTCCCGGTGGCGTAACTTTGGCATACGATCTCTGTTTGGGACGCACGATAGCTCGTTGGAAAGGTATAATATAGGAGATTCATTTAGGGGGATCAATTAGAGCCTTTGGATATAATTAAGAAGAACAATCCCAAAAAACCTTCATTTAGGCCCTGAAAATGGCCTCGGAAGTTAAAAACGGCTAAAAATAGTAAATTGCCAAAATTGCCAAAAAACTGTTTTGAGCTAGTTGGAAAAGGTGGGTGGCCATTGATATCCACCTGGATCAATCATCCCTCCTTAATAAGAAATGGTATCCATTGCGTTAAGTGCCTGGGGGAGAGGGAAAAACATTTGTTGAATCTTCATTTTGATGAGTTGCTTGCCTTGTTGGAGAAGTTGCACTGCTTAGCTTGTTGAAGGTTGTCACGAACCTGTGGCTAGAAGGGTCGAAAATTTTTAACCAGACTGGATACATGATATTACTGTGTGAAGAAGGAATATTTAAACTTTGTTGCAATATTTTCGACCTTCTTTTGTTGGATAGAAGGTGCTTGGGCCGAGGTTGTAGTGGTTACAGTATCCTTTTGTTCACCTTTTGAACAAATTGTGAAGAAGATGAATTTTGTGGTATGAGATACTACCTTGTGGCATTGTTTAGGTGGAACAATAATCGGAAATACCTCCATTATTTTGTAGAAATGATCACCCAAATAAACAATGACACTACGGGGTCAAGACTAATAAACAACATGGCGCTTCCACATATATGGTTGGCCCAAGAGAACATCACATACATCTAGTGGGGAAACATCACATAATACCTCATCCTTGAAGGGCTAGATGTCTTATGACAATCGACATTGTTTTGTAAAACAAATATATGGTCCCTGGCGAAGCCACCCAATGTTGTATGGTTGCGGGTGTGGTGTTGTCAACAATCCCAACTGTTTGATGACCTCTGCTGAAATGAGGTTCTTCTGGTTTCCTCTATCAACAATAAAATGCAGTGGGTTCCCCTTCACCCACATCTGTGAATGAAAAAGGCACTCCCCCTCTTCAGGATCTTTTGGTTGAATTGTTGTGGTCGTGAAAATAGCAGTGGGGTTTTCATCAATGATCTGTATTTTACCAGTATTTCAGAATTAGATTCAGAATCAGGGTTCGACTCCTTGTCTTTGATATCAACCACCATTGACTATTTTGAGTAATATTCATCGGTGTTGTGATAGGGTATTTTATGGAAATCACACCATTTTCTGGTGTCCTTCTTTGTCTTCCCATGACCCTTCTTTTCCTATGGCTTGCACTGGTTTTCGGGAGACTGTTTGTTAGGGTCATATTGATCTAAAAATATGACGAAGACTTGATGAACTTTATTAAATTAAATTTGCAAGTTAAATTTTATGTGTTTTAATGCAACCGGATCAATTTGCAACACATAATTAAAGATGACTTATGTAGAAATAAGCATAGACAGCATCAGAAATGATTGAACATAAGACATAAAACACAACAACTTGATAAAGGAGTTCACCCCACTCCGGGCTACATCTCCTGGTCCAGCCTCCAAATGGATCTTTTATATTAAATTGCTCAACGTGCTTAAAAATAAGTCTTACAGTGCTCAAATCAACAAAATGACTGCTCCAATGGCTCCACAGCGTGCCAAAACCCCTGTCTAGACTCTGACAGCACCTGAAACGGTCGAAAAATGAAGAAGATAGCCTCCTCTGAAGTCTCCCTCCTTCTTTGCTGCCTCTGGTTCTACAATCTGTACCTGTAACCTGGAACACACTCCCAACGCGCATATAAACTCAGCACTGAGCAGTTCCTGAAAACGGTCCAAACTGTCGGACGGTTTGGGCGCCCCTGGCCCCCAACCGCATAGCATAGAGTCACATGGTCATACGACCAAAGGCGCGGCGTAAAAGTGGTTGGCAAACCATGCAACGGGTGTAACCGTGTGTTAATACAATGTATAACACATAACAAATCCCATGCATACATATTATGGGTCGCGGGTTCAAAACCACGCGCCCACATAATATATATACCAACGTTTCCCGCGCGAAATATATATGTTACATGGTATGTTTTATATATGGTTTGAACATTATATTATGGGTCGGGGCTAAGCCCCGACCCCCCCCCTTTCCATACAATACAACACGCAAACATAAAAGTATATCCGCCCGCTTATATAACAAGGAACAGGCTCCGGCATGTTGGCTAGCACGTGTATGTTAAGTCTTTACCATGGGGGGAGGTCCCGGGGTCAAACCCCGCGGACTCCCAATATCTTTTACAAAGCCAAATTAAACATAAATGAAGTGACATGTGTCAGCTTATGATTGGACAACGAATAACCAACCAATATGCGCCACGTCACCCCTCTGCCATGTCAGCATCA
>JASDQU010012743.1:0-10732 GCA_032191745.1 Picea mariana | reverse complement strand
CGAAAATAAATATACCGCCGGAATCAGGAAAACGAGACGGACACAATGGTACTGGTTTCGTCTCAATCCGAGCACTTTGAAATTTGAGCAAATTTTGATCCCCTGATCACATATTTATCATACATTGTTTGTTGTGGATTTGCAGACCCGAACTTTTGTTTGTTCTAGTGCTTAAATTTCTGCTCGATTTTAATAGAACATCGATAAGCATCACCGAGTGATGAGATGTCCAGAAAATCCATTTCAGTTTGGATATATCTATGTAGAGCCCCACGGAATTTCAAAACCAACTGTCATTCAAAGTCTTTGATACCCAGCTTGGTGCACAAGGTATGGAAGGTATTGGTTAAATTTGGAACTTTTTGGCCCCTCTCTTGTCACAGTGTGTTCCATCTCATGTATTGGTTCTCATAGTTTCTAATAGGGTAATATTGTTCCTTTATCGCATCCACAAAAAAATCCCAAGTGGACTCGACCCCATATATTCCAGAATCCTCTGTGGAAATTTTCTCCCAGTAAGTTTCCCAACAATGTTTTACATGGGGGAGAGCCTTAAGGAGTACGAAGGTGATCTTTTCCCTATCGAAAAAATTATGAACAGAGAAATAACCTTCTAGCAGATTTAACCATTTTTCTAAGGAATTCGCATCTATCTGTCCTTCAAATATGGGAATATCAAAATTAACTTGTACCTTGAAAGGAGAGGTACTTCCAAATTGGCCACTTGATGAAGACATTCATGTTGTTATCAACGAGTGTTAAAGGATGTGGGAAAAATTCTCCATCATTTTGTCCCTCTATTGCGTGAGAGCTTGCTCAAGCAACAAATTAATAGAATTTTCTTCTCTGTTGTTTTTCTTTCCTTCCACCATGGAGGGTTTCCTAGGTGTGTGAGAACTATTTCCCTCAAGAGAGACAAGCTAGAGACCCAACTTTCTATACTCAGACCTCATCGGGGACATGCGCTGAAAAACGATCAAGAGCATCCTGCTCTGATACCACCGATCCAGATTATTTTCAGTACGAAATGAGAGATGATATATAATAACGAAATGTACAAAGATATCTCGGATATCGAATAATATAAAATAAATGTATCAGATATGCAACCATAAACACAGAGATGCATTAATACACAATTTTCTATTAATGAGCGAAAATGTACAAAGACTGTAAAAATACAGAGTGAAAGACTCGCTATAATGGTGATAGCTTATCTCTAAGAAGAGATGTGTTCGCTACTCGCATTCGCAAGAAGATTATTTTAAAATTAGGATCCAAAGGAATTTTTTATCATAAATAAAATCCAAAACCCTAACCCCGGAAGATGAAAAGCCAACAAGTTTTTGGACCCCATTTTGGGTAGTTTGGTGTATCAACTTCCCGGGGGCGTAACTTTGGCATACGATCTTAGTTTGGGGCGCATGATAAATCGTTGGAAAGGTATCGTTGAGGAGATTTATTTAAGGGGCTCAATAAGAGGTTTTGTCTATCATCGAGAAGATAGATCCCAAAAAACCTTCATTTAGGCCCTCAAAATGGCCCCGAAAGTTAAAAACTGCTAAAAATAGTAAATTGCCAAAAAAATGTTTTGACCCAGTTGGAAAAGGTGGGTGGCCACCGATATCCACCTGGATCAGATAGTGAAAGAATTATTGTCATTATACCATGTGCAGGAAGAATTACCAAAGGAAGATGAAATGCACGATATCCATATTGAAGAGGTTGAAGGCAAGAGAGAAGTGGAAGGATCACCTCTAGAATCAGAAGTAATTACTGCGTCGATCAAGGTGAAGAAAGTCAACATTGGGACAGTTGAGAATCCCAAAATGGCTAGCATTGGATACTATTGGGATGAGAAGATAGTGGAAAGTATAACAGAGTTACTGCACGAGTAGAGCGACATGTTTCCCACAACGTTTACAGAAATGAAGGGCATAGCAGGAGAGCTAGGAGAAATGAAGATACCACTCAGAGCTGAGGCAAGACCGATCAGACAATGACCATATAGACCGAATCCTCTATATAAGAAAAAATTCAATGTTGAGATCGATAGAATGCTTGAAGCCAAAATCATCGAACCTGTGGAAGAATCAGAATGGATAAGCCCAATGGTAGTTCAGGAGAAAAAACAAAGCAAGATAAGAATATGTGTTGACTGGAGGAATTTGAACGATGCATGCCTACATGATCCATTCCCTACACCCTTCATGGATGAAGTGTTGGAGAACATAGGGGGACACGAAGTTTACTCATTGACGGATGGATTCTTAGGCTACCGCCAGATAAAGATAGCACAAGAAGACAGATACAATACCACATTTGCTACATAATGGGCATCCTACCAATACATGGTCATGTTGTTTAGACTGAAGAATGCACCAACAATATTTTCTAGAGTAGTCATAACTGCATTTAAGGAATTTATCCACCAATTTCTAGAGGTTTACTTGGACGACTGGACAGTCTATAGTCTATTGAAATGCAATATAAAGGTATTGTGGCTGATGTTAGAAAGATGTAGGCAATGCTAGATATCGTTAAACATCAAAAATTGCATCTTCGAAACACTTTTTGGGATACTATTGGGCCATATAGTATGCAAGCAAGGTTTACTAGTAGATCCTGCAAAGATTATAGTAATTGTTAACCTTCCACCACCAAAACCAGTTCGTCAACTAAGAGCGACATTGGGACACACAGGATACTAGAGAAAATTTATAAAAGGGTACGCGCGGATCACCGTGCCAATGGAGAAACTGTTAAGGAAAGACACAAAGTTTTAGTGGAATGAGGATTTCCAACATGGTCTAGATACGTTGAAGGAAAATATGGTAACATTGCCAATACTAGTCTTTCTAGACCAGGAGAAGACATTCCATGTACATGTAGATGCATAAACCATAGCACTTGGATCTATTTTGGCATATCCATGAGAAGGATATTTGGATCATCCTATAGCATTTGCTAGCAGAAAATTTTCAGAATCATAGCAAAACTATAACACTACAGAGAGGGAAGACCTAGCTATGGTCTACGCACTTCAAAATTTCAGACACTACTTACTAGGAAAACATTTTAAAATGTTCACAGATCATTCATCCCTTAAATACCTAGTCAACAAGCCAGTGTTGGGGGGAAGAATCTGTCAATGGATACTGTTGTTTCAAGAATTTGATTTTCAAGTAATAGTCAAGCCAGGGAAGTTGAACGCAGGACCTGACTACCTATCAAGGGACACGAATGGAGAGGAACCTACAAGTTTAGAGGACAAATTTTCAAACACACCATTATTTTCAGTTCAGATCACCGATGAATACTCTGAAGAAATCATCCAGTACTTGAGTACAAGTACCGTGCCACAGGAATACAACACCACAAGGAAGAAAACCCTAGTAGTTCGAGCTACAGACTATCATCTGATTACAGGACACTTATACAAAATGGGCACAGATAACATCTTGCGAAGATATGTGCTAGAACATGAAATATCAAGTATTTTAGTAGAATCCCATGAGGGAATAGTAGGATGAAATTACGTAGGAAAAGCTACCGCATAGAAGGTATTGCGCGCAAAATATGGTGGATGACCATTCACAGAGACTTGAAAGAGTATTTCTAGTGATGTGATGTATGTCAGAGGGTAGGTAAACCATATAGAAGGGACAAGATGCCCCTGTGGCCATAGGTAACGTTGCAGGTATTCGAAAAATAGGAAATAGATTTTGTAGGAATAATTAACCCACCAAGAAAGAGGAAAGGAGAAAGGTACATTATCACTGCGATAGAATACCTGACAAGATGGGTAGAAGAAACACTAGTCAAATATTGTAGCGCAGAGACAACAACAAACTTTTTATTTGAATATGTGATCACTAGATTCGGTTTCCCAAGAATTTTAATGAGTGACCAAGGCACTCACTTCATTAACAATACTATCAAGGATATGACTAAGGAATTTGAGGTTCATCATAAAAAGAGTACTCCATATCACCCACAGGAAAATGGAATAGTAGAAGCATTTAACAAAATCCTTGAAAATGCACTGACAAAGATATGTAATGTCAACAGGGATGATTGGAACCTAAAAATACCAGCAGTATTGTCGGCATACAAGACCACATGCAAGAAGTTGACATGATACATGCCATTCAAACTGGTATATGGACAAGAAGTAGTGGTACCATTAGAATTTTTGGTACCTAGTCTGTGTGTAGCAGCGATTATGAACATGACAGAACGAGGCGAAGTGCAGGATAGGATGAATCAACTAATGATGATGGAGAAGATAGGATCCTAGCATGATTCCACCAACAAGTTCAGAAAGCAAGGGAAAAATATTGGCATGACAAATATATCAAGAGGAAAACTTTTAAGGAAGGAGACTTAGTGTTGATGTATGACAATAAATCCATTCAACATCCATAAAAACTCAGAATGCACTAGTTAGGACCATATGAAGTAAAAATTGTCATAGATGGGGGATGTGTACAGATGAAGTACTTAGGAGGCACATAAATCAGAGGGATGATCAATGGGAGTCGACTGAAGTTGTATAAGGACAGTCGACCAACCGCAACTTGAAATACATCGTGCAGGAAAAAAATAATAGAGTATAGGATATTAGAAGGTACCAACAAAGGCATAGTGTGCCAAAGATAGAAAGAGAATGTGATGAAAGGAGAAGGAGAGAAGGAATTAGGAGGCAACAGAGAAGATACAAAAGATAGAATGACAAGTCCATGCAATGAATGACGTGTTCGAGAAAGCAGCGTAGCTCTGGACAAATATGGAAGAGGATCAATAGGTCCAGCGATGGGACCAAGAAGGAAAAACAATAAGTGTGACTATCCAAGACCTCAAGCAAAGGTAGAATACAATGTCAATCACAGATCATGTCAAACGGGCATAAGACATGAAAAAATTGCATGCAGAACTCATAACTGCACAGACGGAAAAAAAGGAGAGCCAAGCTCAAATGGAACCGCTCCAAGAGTGAGCAACAGAGGTCATTACACAGGCAGAGGAAGATAAAACATATATGGCACAAACCCAGGCATAATGTGCAAGTATGGTCAGTGACGAGATTGCAGTGAAGATATTGGACACACTTAAGGAGAAGACCGTGTAGGAACAAACACAAGCAATGAAGCTCGGCGAGAAGTTCCAAGCGATCACTAGGGATATCGAAGAAGCACACAGGGGATAGGTGGCTCAGGACAAGCCACGTGTCAGTTTTGGGGGCTTGTTGGAAGCAGGCCAAAGCAGAAGGAAAGGCTATTTTGGGAAAGAAAGGCATGCACAAGGAAAGCGACAGCTAGAAGGAAGAGTAGCACACTCGCATGCATGGAAGACCTAATGGCGTTAAGGTTAGGGTTTTTGTAATACATTGTAATGGATGATGAGCCAAAAAGGTATAAATATAGATACCTAGGTCTCATAGAGAGAGGAGAGGTTGAGTTTTGGGTAGTAATAGTAGAGTCAGAAGAGACCATGGAGGACAGAGTCCTTTTTTGATAACTAAGCGTAATACTTTGTGATACGACCCAATTTTGTAAGTTGTTGAGTTTTAGAGGAGTAAGGAGGGTGGATCTTGAGGGTTAGATCATAAGATGAGGAGACTGGTGATCTAGTCTACCTCATAATAGATCTTGACCCAACTGAAGAGGAGTTGTAAAGCACGTGGTGTTGTATTTTTGGAGTTTCCATAATAGAAGAGTTGAAGAGACAGATCTTTATGGACATAGCCTAGGGGGGTGAAACATGGTAAAACCTGTGTTATGTGATTGAATGCTTGTGTTTATTTTAATGTTTATGAGTAGATGTTAGCATGATGAATGAATGATCTTATTACATTACATGCATATGTGGGGATGAAAATATATTGCTTTAATAAGTTAAATAGAACTCTTAGTGCATGCTTCAAAGATCTCCAGTCAATCCTGGACTACAAACACCTGAGTATTGCAGTCACCCATTAAGCCTATATCAAGTGAGACTGCATAGTGTACTCTCTGCACTACCTTGCCTTCTGGTTTACTAGGAGGGTTGATAGTTTTAAAGGCTTTGTTGGAACCCCAGTAGACTGAACCTGGGTCAATAATGTTAAAGGTATAAACTTAGATATCAAACCAACAGTGTACATGTTCAAATTTTTGCACGCAAAGTCATTTGGATGGTCTACAACAATAGAAAACCAATGAATTTCTGTGACATTTTATATTGTTTGGAGCTCATCTTTTTGCAGTGCGTTTTTGAGGCCCTAAACAATGTTTTTAGCTACTCAAAAAACCTGAGAATAGAATGTACCAAGGCACACTCTATCTCTGTAGCACAAATGAAAGAGCCCGGAGAGAGATTTCTAATGGTTTTGTTATAACCCTAACATGCACCAGACATGAATACCTGGCATCAGGCCATCTTAATTGTTATCTTTACCAAGCCATCACTGGACAACTCTTCTAAAAAACCATTGTCCTCATGCTCCCTCTCTCTCCAATAAACATACATCCTGCAAAATGACAAAGTCATGGGGAGTTAACTCTTGCCTTTTTATTTTTTCCACTTGTAGGAGGGTGTACACGGGCTGTCTTGGCAACAGTCACGTGTGTATGTGGGAAAATTATCTTTTTCCCCCATGCACATGCGGGATATGCTTGGACAGCCCGCGTACACATAGGGCTGACCTCTTTAAAGGTCAGCGCCCCCCCCCCAAAAAAAAAAATAAAAAAAAAATGGAAGAATGGTTTTCTAGAAGATTTGTTCAGTGATGGCTTGGCAAAGATAGCAAGTAACATGGCCTGATGCTAGGTATGCATGTCTGGTGCATGTTAGGGTTATAACATGTGTAAACCATTTTTCAAACAGAGATTTTATGAGGAAGTTATAGGACAAACATTGCAGTGTAAATTTTAAGACCCAACTAACTTCAAAAGGCCATAAATTTCTGCTCAAGACTAAGAATTGAGCATGGAAGCAGAGGTTGGAAAGGTATTGGAAAGTAGAATATAACTATTCACCCAAAAAATTGAGTTGAACATACAATTTCTCAAAAAATAAGAAGAAATAAGTCTGATATATTATTGAACCAGAATGGTTCATATTTTTCCTGAAATTGATGAGTCAGTTAACCTGACAAAGTTTTGTTGGTTGCACATTTTGAAAAGTTAACAACACCTAGATCAGACTAGGATCAACACAAAGTGCATAGGGATGGAAGATACACAGGGGGCTTACATTCAGGAAAATGAGATCAGAGGGATGGATGTCCATATGGGTATTGAAGAAACAAACTCAAATGGACATAGAAAAGGAAAGGAATAAAACATGAATATGGTAGAGACCATTACAAATTTTCAAAGAGATGTTCAGAGCCAAAAAGTAGTAGGAGGAATCCAACATGAATTTAATGCAAATCTTGAACAAAATAGAAAATGAATTGGATAAGGAGAGTGGCTCAAGTAAATCAGGAAATCACGGGTCTCCCGATGAGAAAAAAAGAACAGGAAGTGTTAGCAGACATCACCATCACTCCTCGAGGCATTCCAATAAGAGAGTACAAAATAGCTCAAGTCCATCCCATGTCATGAAGCATAATAGGTCTTGGGTGGATGATCTATGAGGATAAATGAACAAAACAAACTTCCTACATTTCATGGTGAGAAAAAGAAAGATGAAGATGAAGAGACATGGATGTTGGGCATGAGAAAGTATTTTCAATTGCATAATTATTCTTCTCATGCAGAAGGAAGAATTTCCATCTATCAACTCAAGGGAAAGGCATCCATGTGGTGAGATCAACTTGTGTAGGTGCAACACATTAAAGAGAAAAATGTTACTTGGAAGGAATTCAATAAGTATTTCGAAAATAAATACTTTACTAAGAGATACTATGAAAATAAAATGAAAGAGTTATTTGAACTCAAGCTTGGGAGTATGACCATAGATGAATATGAAAGAAGGTTTTTAGAAATGTTGAAGTATGTTTCTTTCATCAAGTATGAGACAGATAATATTTAGAGGTATTTTAGTGGATTTCCATCATTCATCAGTAAAAAAATACAATATGATGATCCAAAAACATTGGAGGAGACCATAAGGCAAGTTAAATTCCTATATGATCAACAAAAACAAGGCCAACTTTTGAAAACGCTTGGGAAGACAAGAAGAAATGCAATACGGATTAGAGGAAGAAGGGGAATAAGCCACCATTCTTTAGAAATATCCCTCAGGGACAATGAACTTTCAAAGAACCCAGAGCGATTGAGACAGAGGGTCAAAGGCCAAGACAATAGCCTATTCAATGTTGGGGTTTTAAAGGAGATCATATGTATAGATATTGTCCTCACAGAGGTGAAATATTGAGGACTATTCACAATGTACAAGAAGTTGAAACATTGGAGGACATGGGCAGAAGTGTACCAAGGATCTATGCAGCCCTAGACAACAAGAAAGTAGAGTATCAATCACATATGATTGAAGTGGAAGGTATGATCAACAACCAAACCATTTCTATTTTAATTGATTTAGGAGCTAGTCACAGTTATATAGATCCTAAGATGGTGGAAATTTTGCAATTTCCAAGAAGAAAACATGGAAAATCTTGGTTGGTGTAGCTGGCTACCAGAGCCAAAAGAAAGGTTAATGATCTGTAGGATCTTTTAATGACTATGGTTGAGTTTTAATTTTGCATGTGTTAACTATCCAATTGAGAAGCTTAATGAAAGAATGAGGAAAGAAGAGGAATGATGACAGCCATATACACATATGCAGATCTGAAATGAAGTAATAAACAACAAACCATAACAGGAGAATTGATAACGGAGTTCGGCACAACGTTGCCTACGTCTCTGGGACTTTGTCTCTATGGGGGAGGCTTCTTTATTTCTGTTCAAAATCTCAAAAGCACATCGCAACAGTGCCAATTGGCTACAAGACTGATCTGCTCATGTTCTTCTAGATCTCTAGAACCCTGCAAAGAAAATGACACGCAAAATGGATGTCCGAAGTTCCCAGAAATGGCCCGCAAGAGTCTACTCCTCAATAGCTTCCCTGCATAAAAATGGATTTGGCTTGGCTTCCCTTCAGCATAACTCTGCTCTGACTGCCCTCCATGGCCTCAAATAGGCCTAGTTTATATAGATTTGAAGTTGGTTATCCATCCCCAACTTCCTCCCAAAATTTGGGCTCCAAAAATGTCCAATATCTCCCAAAAATGGATAAAATCCATTATTAACAGGATTAATATCAAATAAAATCCATTTGGTATAAAAATATGGGCGCAGCCCTCAAAATGCACGCCCCTGGTCACTTGGGTGCCTCCATGTGGCCAGGCATTATTCTCCTAGCGTGCTAGCACAATGGTCCGAGCTAGCTCTTGGTTTTCGGGCGCATGCATAGGATCGTGGCTAAACAGTCATAACCCCCACGCCCAAAATGGTGGATGGCCCCTGGTCTTGTGGGATCCGCCTGAGATCCGAGGGCTGGTCCCTATCACCAACTCTCCCGTCCTTTCCCGGTCGATTGGTTCCATGGCACGTGAATAGACCATGGGCTGGGGCTAAGCCCCAGCCCTTTTCATCCCCAAATACATATTCAACCAAACTTAAATATTGTATGTGTCATATACTTTATAAGAAACACCCGTGGGGTGGGTAGTTAGCCTGGTCCTTCCAGTCCACAGCCCGGAGGAGAGGTCGGGGGTTCAACCCCAGTGAGACCATAAAATTTTACAGAAACCATGAGCCAACCACAGGGTGCCACGTGGCAGCCCATGACTGGGCCACGTGGCACCTCAACAACAAATAAAAAAGTGCCAAGTGTCAAATGCTAACTCATCCATGTACCCTACCACCTGTCACTGTACCTACCCAGTCATCTTGCTGACGTCATCCCTGCCACGTCAACCTGTGCCACATGTCACCCTTACAGTGGTGACACATGTCACCTTCTGACTGGTCCAACTATGCTGGTTGTATGCCACATCACCTGCCATGTGTCATCTCTAGGAGATACCACATCATATGTACGGCCGTATGGCCTGTACAGTTAGCCTGCCACGTGGCACTGTATGAACTGTACAGTCATCCCCTTTTTTTGCCTGTTTGGGTTTTCAGACAAAACGCGATATCTTTCGCATACGAAGCTTGTTTGACAAAGTAAATATATGGCCAGAATCAAGAAGACGAGACAAACGTAATGGCACTAGTTTCGTCTGATTTCGAGCACTTTCATTTTTAAGCCTTTTTGAGCCCTATCAGGCTTCTGGATTCGATTTTGGATCACACCTCCCCACTAAAAGACCTTTTGGTCCCCAAAAGGTTACTGACTAGTCAACAAGATCGGGATAGGCCACCCCGCTTATCCTCTGTCTCTGAACTCTGTCCTGTGCACCTGTCTCATCAAGATCAACTTTAACACAATCATGACAACTGACATTATATTGTTAGCCATTTGAACCCTGTTACATCTTACTGAAGCCACTATCATCCATGTAGAAAACATTACTAATGACAACATCAAAAAGACGACTGCAAATGAACTGATATACTTGAAGTATTTGCACGACATGAGCTTATCTTGAAGCAACTTATGATTGATTTTCCATTCAACTATCATTTCTTGTTCTTGCTTAAGATCAATTACTTCATTTGAAACAATTATCAGTTTGTTTCTTTCTTGCATTGCCTTCTTTAATTGTTCCATTGTTTGAAGTGTTTTATTTTCTTTAACA